>JAAAKQ030162812.1:11431-23717 GCA_010016005.3 Zanna intricata | reverse complement strand
TTGCAAATCTGTGAGAAATTCTTTTTAATTTTTCTCAGACTTATGAGAAGTTTTGCAATTACTTGCGATTTTTTTTTTATGCATAAATCTGCAAGTATTTTTTGCAAATCTGTGAGAAATTTCTCATTCTTCTCATATTTCCGAGAAGTTATTACAGAAATTGTTTCATTTTTCACAAAAAAAAAGGAGAAATACTATAATTTTTTTTTAAATTTGCAAGAAATTCTTTCACTTTTCTCAGACTTAGAGTTGTCTTAATTTTTCATTGATTTAAAAGAAGTTCTGTAATTTTTCTCAAATTTGCAAGACGTTTTCACAAATTTGTAAAAGTTAGAAAATTTCAAATGTGAGAATTCTCTAAAAAAAATTAAAGATCTTGTGAATTTGAGAAATATTAGAGAATTTCAAATTAGAGAAAATGTTTAATTTATCTACTGATTGTGTTAATATAATTGGGTAACTAGTAATGGCTGATCCAAAATTGATCTCTGCTTGGTTTGTTATAAAAAAAAAAGGATTAAAACTGTATGCTACTTCTTTACTGAGTCCTATCCAAATATAGTAAAACTGTACGCTACTTCTTACCGACTGTACCGAGTCACTATCCAAATATAGGCACCTATTGCAACACTATCTTGTACAGAACCTTGTTGATGAACTGAAATGCCAGGGTATCTAGTCAATTATTAACCCCCACTCACAAGCTGATTTTTTTCAAAGTACTGTAGCAACAGATATTTATCTTTGTGAAAAGATAGCTGCTTGACACCAAAGAGCTGTAGGAGTCAGATCTTATGCAAGAAGATAAATATTTGAGCATTCTACCCTGCTTGTTTTGGATTGATTTTTTAAGCTTCTTTACTGTTTTAAATTAATCTCTGACATTAGTGGTCACAGATTTCATGACTTCTATTAATAATATGCACTTTAAGTTTCAGAATATTGTAATTATTATTATTCAGTTAAATAGTGCCTACTTGAATGTGTTCAGTCTAAGTACATAAAGTTTATCATAAAGTTCTCCGGGATCATCTATAACATATTCTACTCATGAAGTTAATGGAAAAAGTATGTCCTAAAATGCTTTGTGAGTTACAAAGTTTGCAACAACACAGTTCACAGAACCTAATGTACTTACAGAATGATTTAAATACAAATATGGTATTGTCCATTGTTGATCGTTATTTTATTACTACCTTTGAAAAAATATTTTTTTATATAATTTACTGTGTCATTAAATGAATTATTATCTAAGTCATTTTAATTAATTTATTATTTTACAATTGTTGTGTAATTTTCAATTTTTTTTTTTTTTAATATTTTAACAATAAATTTTGTTTTTACAATTTTTTCACATCACCAAAAAAAATTTGGTTTTTGTTTACATTAAATACGTACTTTTCTAACAAATGTAGCACTATACTGTTTCTAATCAGACTCAAATTTTTCTAACTTTTCTTTGTTTTATTCAATTTACACCCATTTAACACGGTAACATTACTCATTTAAAAAAGTTATTGTGCATCAAACACAAAAAACATGAGTTTTTCACCCCAGTTTATTGGTTTTCATCCAAGATTTCTCAAAAATACTGCGGATATGGTTCTGAAATCAAATTTTATTTGATTTTTCAGATCAAAAACTATACCAAATTACTAATTCTGTCCCTTAACTAATGTCTTAATAATTTCAGTACAACCTCATTTCACAGGGTAGCTGAAATTGGAGCAAAATCTTTCACTAGCCGTTACTTGTAGAATGAGGACTTAGATTTTTGAGGGCGGTCTGATAAGTACTTAGTCTCACCGCCCGATGGCGCCACCATCGCAAGAGAAGTTTACAATTGTGTAGTACATTCTCGTAGACAGCTACTGTCAAAATTTCAGCCAGATTGGACTCATAGTTTTGTTTTGACCGCATGTGGAAGCGGGCGTGTCCGTGGATTTTATAAAAATGGAAAAAGAGCAATATCAGTCGGTGATTCGATTCTTGTTTTTGGAAGGGAAATCGCGCAATAAAATCAAAGAGCGCTTGGATGCTGTGTACAGTGACTCTTCTCCTTCGATGGCGACCGTCAAAAATTGGTTTAACAAGTTTCAATGTGGCCGCACGTCGGTTTTTGATGAACCACACCCAGGTGCCCTGAAAATGGCTACCACGAAGGATAACATGACAAAAATCCACGATCTCGTATTGGAAGACCGCCGATTGAAGGTGCATGAGATAGCCGAAACAGTAAGCATCTCAAAAGACCACATGGGTCATATCCTGCATGAAATTTTGGGCATGAGAAAGCTGTCAGTGCGATGGGTCCCGCTTTTGTTCACTCCGGACAACAAGCGCAACCATAAGACCACTTCAGAGCAGTGTTTGACACTATTTAAGCGCAATCCAAAGGAGTTTCTGCATTGTTTTGTGACCGTCGACGAAACATGGATCCACTGGTACACACCAGAGACCAAGGAACAGTGGACTTCACCAAGAAGGTGAAGAAGGTGAAGACTGCTATCAGCCGGAAAGGTGATGGCCATCGTTTTCTGGGATTCACTAAGTGTGATCTACATAGACTATCTGAATGGCAAAACAGTCACAGGGCTGTACTATGCCGAATAATTGGGCCGATTCGATGCCGAATTGCAGAAAAAACAGCCCCATTTGGTGAAGAAAAAAGGGCTCTTCCCCCATGACAATGCACTGGCTCACACCTCCGCCCTCACCCCGGCCAAATTGATCGAATTGTGCTACAAACTGCTGCCCGTCCACCATATTCTCGATTTGGCTTTGAAAAAAAGTCACTTGCTGGGCAGAAATTTGTGCCGAATGAGGTCATCACCGCCACAGAGGCCTACTTTATAGACCTCGAGAAAACATACTTTTCAGACAAGTTAGAGAAGTTGGAGCATCACTGGATCAAGTGTATCGAACTAAAAAGAGACTATATTGAAAAATAAATCGCCATTTTTGCAAAATTTTAGTTTTTCTTTTGTAGGCTAAGTACTTATAGGACCACCCTCGTATATAAAGTTTTTCCATCTACCTTCACAAGTAGAACAAGTTATTAAGTCCCAGGAAAACTTCATGATACACCTGTATATAACATATATTTTACTGAAATTATTTTTTTTTTAAATTCATTTTATTCCTCTGTACTGTGTTAAATTATACTTAAAATTAAAATAGTTACTTACACTACATGTATTTATAATATTTGTATGCAAGACAGCAATTCATTCAAAGAATTTTCATGGATCAAATATAAGACAATTTTATATGATAAAACATTTTGCCTATAATGAAAAATAAAAGGTAAGTTAACAGACTGTATTTTGCCAATATACATAATTAATATTTGATATAAAGATATAATCGTAATTTTACAAATATACATAATTAATATTTGATATAAAGATATAATCGTAATCTTTGTAACAATTTCATAAATATTGAACAAAGTATACTCTAATTACAGGAGGAATTAACCAAACAAGAAGAAAAGTTGCAAAAAGCAATGCAATACCTACACTATACTGAATGTGAAAGAAACAAAGAGAAACAGAGGTATATGGAAGTGCTTCAAGATAATGCTAGGTTGGAAGCTGTACTGTCAGCTGCAACAAAAGTTGTCATGGACTGTGCTATAGTAAGAATAGATTTCGATTTAATTCTTTTAATAATTCAAAAGAAAATATTTAATAATCAAGAACATAAAGATACAATACATTTTTGTATCTGTAATATTTGAATACGTATATATTCACAATAGTTGAATATTTTTATAACACACTTCACATATTTAGTACACTAACGAAGTAAACTTTGTTCATTTTTTTCATAAATAATGTAAAATACAATGTTTATTAAGCACTTTTGGTTGACCCAAAAGTACTTAGATGAGGTGTTTATCAATATTATGGTTCCATAATGGGATTATAAAAAGATGGAAAGTTTAAATAAAAAAACTATTTAAATTAGTTTAACTCTGTAATGCTTACACAGTCACTTAGCAAAGTTTTATTTAAGAGAATTAATACTGAAAGTCCTAAAAAGCACATTCAATTTTCAATAATATCTTTGGCATTCAAAACTACAAACACATATTAAACAATGTAAATGAGAATACTCTTTTTACTAGTTCTATCATATTAATTTTCCAATTTGTCAAACAGAAGAAGCTATAATTTGGAATAGTTATTACTACCTTTCATTCCTCCATAATAAAATAAAATTTTACAATTAATATTTTTTAAAAGATTTTGTTGAAAAGTATTACTGAGAAAGGAAATTTTGTATCATCCATGAAAGGGTCGGATCACTTCACATCAACGAAAATAAATGCACTTCTAAGATTAAAATTTATTGCTTTTGCTCTATCCATGAAGTGATGCAAAAAAAATTTTTCAGATTTTTCAGGCACTCAGTTTTTTGTGGTAGGACCTCATAAAGGTTTGAATAATGACAAAAGAAACAATTTCTCAGCTCCTATAAAAGATAGAGAGCTTATTTTGGTATCAATTTAAAACTCTTGTAATGGACTTTCATATATGTCGCTTGCAAGGTTTTGTGATATTAATATTCCAAATCACCAAAATCATTATTTGACCTTGAATATCCAAAAGTGTATTTTTTTTAAATTTGAAAAAATAATTTTTTGCTTCCTAATGTTTGTACATGTGGTAAAAATTTCAATATGGGATTGCAAAGGGATCATGTTAAAAAATAGTCTTTAATAATTAGGTACAGCAGAATATTCCCCTTTGTGCCAACTACTAATTAAGATTAACCTTCCTTCCAGTCTTCTTGGACAAAATTGTCTGTGCAATCACGTAATGTGTGATCATGTCTGTGCAGGTCAAAACATGTAGCTGCAAACACAAACACAGCTGTGTTGTTTGTATTAAGTACTGGATTTAGGAATAAATTAATTTTGTTTAGTCTTATTGCTATCTTAAATTTGTTAACAGTGCAGTATTATAATGCTTCGGAATTCTGTAAATGATGTGGATGCCTTTTCTTATGTATGTGGTCAGTTTACCATAAAATCAAATAGAAAAATCATTATCCCTTTAATTAAAAAAGCATATTGTTTGTACTTTCAGTGTAAAACTGGTGATCAGGATAAGACATAGGCTCCTCATACAGTATGCACTAATTGTTCTGTATATTTAAGAGAATGGCTGAAAGGTACACGGAAGGCTTTGCCATATGGTTTGGCATGAATCAAAGGATCATGTAACCGATTGTTACTTTTGTTTAACAAGTGAGTCTGGAATTTCTAAAAACTCTTAAACAGTAAAATATCCTTCGTTGCAATCTGCAATCAGGCTTGTACCTCACAGTGAAATTATTCCAGTTCCTGAGCCACTTGTGAATGTATGTTTCAAAAGCAGTGATGAAGAATCAGGTGGAACTGATAAAATTTTTATTTTGAATTATCTTCCAACAAGCCACATCTTATATCACAAGGTGAATTGAATTAAATGACTTGGTTAGAGAAATCAAGGCAGGATCAAGACTGCAAGGTTGGAATTTACTTCAAAAAAATATAAAAATTTTGGGCTTTTGAAGGGGACAAAAAGAATTTTCTCAGTACTTTATTGATGAAAATAATTTGGTTTATTGCACAAATATTGATGAGCTTATGTTGCACTTAGAACAAGTTCATAAACCTGAGAATTGGGTGCCTTTTCATAGATTTGTCCAAGTATAGTTAAAAAGTGGTTCTACTACACAATGCTAACAAATATCCTTTGATACCAATCACTTATGGTATTAATTTGAATGAGATATAGGAAAGAATAAATTATAAAAAACAGCTGCAACATATGTAATGATTTGAAAGTTGTAGCTATTTTTTTAGGCCTGCAGTTAGGTCCTCAAATAAGAGAGTTGGTCAAAAATGATGTATTTAACTCTGTGTTAAATAATGTAGAAAGTGCAGCTTAGGCTTCATTTAAAGACATTTGCAAACGCAAATGTTTTCCCAGCAAAAAATCTGACAAATACCACAACATTTTTAATCAACATTTTACTTCATACAGAGTTATGGAATGTAATATGTATTTAAAAATACATTTCCTCCACTCAAATCTGGATTTTTTCCAGATGTGGAATATAATTTTTTGAAATAATATGGGGAATGTAAATTTCATGGGGATGTTATTAAGGTTTTTTCTTTTTTCTTTAGCTGCAATAGATGCCCATGTGCATCTATGGAGGGATAAGTATGCATATAATTTTTTATCTATGTATTAATTTTATAAATGGTCCACTCATTCATTAATTCTGTAATTTACCGAAAAACTGGAATGCTGAAATCTGACATTATTCCTAAGAAAGGAAGTCTTTACAAAGTAGGTAAAAATTACTTTAACAATCCCAAAAGGGTTAAATTAATAAAGTTGGTTTTTAATGGACAATCAGTGAATAAAAACATATTAAAGGAAATGATGGTCAAATAAATAAAATCACTGTCTAAGTTCTGTATATATGTCTCCAACCCTTAGGTTGGAGACCTACATCTGTTGGAGACCGTCTCTTGGGTTTCAAGATTTCTCTTTTAACTAAATTTAACTGGTAAAGAAATTTCATACTTTAATTTCAATATTTATATTGAAAGAAAGTTGAAAAACATTTAATTTGTGAAGTACTTCTGAGAGTAAATAGATTTGATTAACAGGTTTTTAAAGAAAAAAGGAAAATTACCTGTAATACAGGTAATTTTTAACTTAGTTATTCCTTTTAAAACCTGTTAATCAAATCTATTTACTCTCAGAAGTACTTCACAAACTAAATGTTTTTCAAATTTGAGCTTGTATTTCAGTATTTAAATAATAATAGTAGCTAGTAATAATATACTAATAGCTAGTATAATAGTACCTAGTATTTAAATAAATAAATGTAATGTTGAAATTATCAGAAACAAATTAAGTTTCTGATAATTAGTTTTATAATTACAAAAATAATCAAACCAAAGACAAATTTTTTTTCATAAGAACTACAGTTTAATGCTCTTTTACAACCAGAAAAAACAGTTATACACATAACTATACAATATACATAACTATACATAACTCATTGAATATTTTTGGTTTAAACATAAAAGAAAAAATGTATTATACTTTTAAGATATGAACATATCTCAGTTCATCTTTTCATCAAACTCTAGTATCAAGTATCACACTCAGCTCTCAAAATATTACAAGTTTTTCACAATTGTTCAAACAATTTATACCTCAAATACTTATTATTATTTGTATCAACTTTAACAGTTAGAGAAAAAGGGAGGTGAAGAAACTTCAGATGTTATCAGCTATCCGTCAGAAGTATTAGTCAATACTCAGAGAGAATCACTATTAAACACCTTACTTGATTTATTCAATGCTGTTGAATTTAAGAAAATAAGTGAAGAAAGTGAAGAAAGTGAAGATATTCAACCTTTAACATCGTAAGTATTTTATATTTAAAACCAGAATTAACATGTTTTATAAAATAGCTAACATTATTTCATTTTAACCAATAAAAATAATAACAGATTAAGGTTAGTGTAATTTTGATAAAAGGCCAGTTTTCAGTAGATATTATGCAAATGTACTGTGTAATAAACATTGATGGAAGATCACTCTATGTTCTGAGACTCACGATTAATAAATGCATTAAAATTAAAAACTTACTGTATCTAACACTTAATTATAAATTTCTGTTGCTTCTAATTCTTACGTAATAAGCCTTAATATTATGTATTATTATATCACTGTACATTGATTACAAATTAAATAGGCAATTTTGATGGTTGGTAAAGTTTGAATCTTAAAAGTGTTTTATGTGCACATTACGAGTCAAATGACAGATATCAACATATTAGTTCAATTCATCCCCAACAAGTGGAAGAATATACTGCTCAACATTAGCAACACTATTTTTTGTACATTTTTTAAGTCATTTACATAAAGATGAAGAAGAGGGAAAAGCTTTTGTTTGTTTTATAGAAGAAATAAAACTAATTTGTTACATGCTTTGTTATGTGATATACCTAAAACTACCCTCAATTTCAATAAAAACACATTAGTATTGTGTTTTCACTAAAGTATTATTTATTAATATTAAAATATTAAAGTATTATTTATTAGTATTGTTTTTCAATAAAAACAACATTAGTATTTGTGAAATATAAAATTTTATAAATATGAATTATGTATTTCAACCAAGAGGTATCTATCAGAACATATTCAATTCATAAGACTTTCTATATATAATACATCCAATCTTCATTTTAAAAAAAATTTAAAAATTAAGTATTTATTTATTTAAGGAAATTAAAATGCTTCAAACAATACAAAAATAAAAAAAAAACTTTCTTTAAAAATTCCAGCAATAAAAAGATTTTTTAATTTGAAACTGATTTAGCCTTTATTTTTTATGAATTTTTTCAATCATTAACATTTTGTTGCTAATTTTTTTCTTAAGCTTTGGTCAGAAAGACCAAATTTTGCAAACATAAATGTAAACTACTACACTTCATTTGTTCCTAGAATAGATCTATTCTTGTATTTAAATTATTAAAATCAAATTTTTATTTAAAAAATGTCTAAAATTGGTGCTTTATAAATAAATAATGAAGGATTTATAGCAAAACAATTCATGGCAACTGCACCATAGCACCTCGTCACACTTTACTGCTTTTTCATGAATTTTTGGCCAAAAATACCATTACGATGTCTTAGTCACTGTAAATACCACTATATAAATACCAAACATGGCATGCCATACTAGAAATTGTGTTCTAGAGATGCTTTGAATATTGGAAAAAGCACTATTTGAAAAGGAATTCTTTGAAGTAAAAAAAAAATCAGTATTGATAAATAATCTTTTGATTGAGAAAAACCAAAAAATACCATTTTTTTCTTCTTAAACTTCATATAAGGAGTAATTTATTTATACTAATTGAAAACTTAACAGTTTTTAATTTATTTGCTTTTAATAACAATAATAACCATTTTATTTTTAATCTTTTGCAGGATTGATACAATAATAGTGTCGGATGCAACTCTTTCAAGCATTTACAATGTTGGAGACTTAGGAATAATACCAAAAAAATCAAACTAATTTTGAGATCATGAAATAAAATGAAAGAATTTATAGCATTTATTTTAATTTTTTAAAGAATAAATTCTGAAATGCTTTTTACTGTTTTCTTAATTAATATATATTTATATTATCACGGACCAGATGGATCATGTACAATTATTAGATTTTAATGACAAATCAAACCAAATTCTTTTTAAATATATTTTTTCAACATTTTTAAAATTCACATCAAAATACTTTCAGTTACTTTTCATCTTTAGTAATGCTGCTATTTTTCCGCCAGATATTCTGCTGGCAGCTTTTTTAATTGGGCATACTTGTACATAAAAGTTAAATCTGAACTGTATTGTGTAAAGATCAATGTGCTATGACAAGGTTCTTATCTCGCAAACTATAGGAAAAAAGTATAAAAATGACTACAGTGCTATATAATACTATCTCTAATGGTTAGCCGCATGATCTTCATAAAAAGTCCAAGGTCATATACATATTCTAATGTAAAAGTTTCTTCTCTCTTTTCATTGGTGGGATTCAAAAATAGATCATTCTATTTGAAAAATTATGCAAACCTTGAAATAATGTCAAGGTCAAATCCAAGGTCACTATACAGTTTCAATCTGAGTAACTTTTGTATGGGTCATTTTTTGGTATTGTGTGTACTTTACGAGAATACACTTAAGGCACTGAAACATGATTTACTAACTGCACTGATAAATGAACTTTATTATACAATGATACTGATAAAATACCAACAGAATACACTTAAGGCACTGAAACATGATTTATACTAACTGCACTGATAAATGGACCTTATTATACAATGATACTGATAAAATGCCAACAGTCAAAGCTGCTAAAAAAACAAAAAAACTATGGAATTGCTAACTACATAATCCATTTTCAATGGATTATAAAAACTCACCTCTCATTAACAATTGGTTGTACTGCACATAATCAAAGACTATGAACAAAAATTGATAAGAAGGGATCATCTCAAGAAGCAATCCATTTTATAAAATTCTAGGAAATAAGAATTTAAATTAACAAAATGCAAAAAATTTAATACATTATTTATTACTTTAATTACCTTTTTAATAGAAAATTACTCATAACTTTTCTAAATCATCTAATTTATGTCCTGCTTTGAAAAATTTCTTCACCTTTGCCTTCTTTTGTCTGTAATAAATAAAGAAAAACCAATAAGTAACTTATATAATAAAAACAGACTAGAATATTTTGTTAAGAAATTAAAACAAATTTTTTACAGATAATTAATCTGTCCTAAACACTTGTACATGAAAATATGGAATTCAAATTTTATAGAGTGTGAAAAATGCCTTCCTAACGAGAGGATTGAATGAGACCTTTATGAAGGCTAAGATGCTACCATTTCACCAAGGAAGTTCAAGTACAATTAGAATTTATTTGTCACATCATGTTTAAAACCTTCTATTCAGTGAATTTTAATGTTTTTCTCAACATGGTAAGTTTTTATAAGTTTTTTAAAGTATAAAGTTCATAATATAATTATTTTTAAATCTCTGATTATCAAATGGAAAACAAAATGTCATTGATTTTCCACATAAATTTATCACAACAAACAAATACCATTCCATAATCTCAATATCATAAATATTTTCACAAAAGTTACTTATCATGAGTTTTCAAAATCAGATTCAATATTATAAAAACATTTAATAAATCATTAAGGACACTTTAATTTTAATTTGACTGTGTGTTTTACAACACTGAATATTAGTATTACAATTGGTGATGTAATTGCATTAACTACACAATTACACTACATTTTGTTAGCAGTACTGTAAGTTATTTATACACTTCTTTGACCTTTCCTAAGGTTCTTCAAAGCCATTAATTACATTTGCTTTAAAAAAAAATTTAATCAAATGAAAATCCAAGTTTAAATTAATATCTAATTAATGAGATTTGAATCTCATTTAATGATTAAAATTACCTAGATTTGAATCAGTATTATCAGGGACAACAGTGACAGATAATCATGGTGATAAGATAAAGAAGTGATATGATAAATAATCATGGCCAAAACTTCAGATTGACATACAATTTGTTTATCAGTGGAATAACAAGAAAATTAATATCAAAAATCAACTTTCATGGGATCCTGCATAATCAGTCTGTACAAAATTCCAAATTTAGAAACCATAAACCGTAATAACCACAAAACTTGAACAACACAACTCAATGCCAACTGGATAGCTGGAATCTCATTCCAGCTAAGATTCCAATTTTTTACCATTTTCTTAATTTTAATCTTTATCATAAATTCAAATTCTTTATCATGATCTTATCAGAAAGATCACAAATGATCTTTTACATGTACATGCACACACGCACGCACACACACACACACACACGCATGCACGCACACGCACACACACACACACACACACACACTATATATATATATATATATATATTTAGCATACCTGGCTCTAACTCTAGGTTCAATGATGTTACGTTTTTGTAGACTGTAGAATCTATCAGTAAGTATACTGCCTTCAGGATTTAAAGATCTTAGATTTTTCTTCAGTTCATGGGGACGTTTGAATTCTGGTAATGGTTCAGAAAATTTCTTTGGCCCAAGTGTTTTAGTCTTAGTTAACCCTTCAACTTTATTAATCTTCCTTTTCTCTTGAAGTACAGCACTCTTTTTTTCTCCGCTCAATATTTCACGCTCCATAAATCTTAGTCTAATAAATAAAACATTAAAGTTATAGGAAATCATATAATTAAAGATAAATTATAAAAAATGCTAATATATTAATATAACATTACAGTTAATTTCCTTCAACTGAAACTAATTAAAAGCCTTGTGAACAAGTGATCTAGTGACAGATTGAAATTTACTAAAATTGCTGAGCTAAATCAATATCTTAGTTACAATGTGCCACACACAGATAATATAGAATTTTACTTCTATAATATATAAAAATTTAAATATAAATCTATATTTATTTTAATGGATAAACGTTAAGCAGGAATCTTTAAATAAAATATGCCAACTGCTATATTAAGTTTTAAATAATATGAAAATTTTTTTTTTAGGCCTAGTTATGTCAGTAAAATTACATCCTTCAGACAACCTCAACAACACAAGAAAGTCTGAGAGTGAGATGTCAATGTCAGAAAATACAAAAATTATTAAGTAAATATAGAATGT
>JAAAKQ030162801.1:0-12676 GCA_010016005.3 Zanna intricata | reverse complement strand
TGGCTTGACTTTTATTTTCTCATAGGAGAGATCCAATCTTGTATTTACCGCTGGCAAAAGCCAGGGCGGTATCTCTAATTAGATATATATTATTATTTTTATATAATAAAAATATATTATTATTATATTATATTGTTATATGTTATATTATTATTTTTATATCTATGTGGTAAGACAACTTTAATGGACAAAATTTCCTTTGACAATATTTAATGATGGATTTTATTTTAATACGACGTTTGCTAGTTAGATTAAAAGATGATAGCGTGACTGGTTGGCCTGATATTAGACAATACGGACAGTCTTATATCGTGATTCAATGCAGCTTATAATGTTTGGGTAATAGTAATAGTGTTATAGTGATAGTATTATGTTTTAAATAAAAAATTTAAATATGTATTACCGTACAGCTTAACAGAAATAAAAATTGCAATGAAATTTTTGTTTAACGCCAAAATACGTGACATGTCATTTTCGAAGTAGATTTAATTACTTGTATTCAGGGTAGTCCAATACCAGTTTCGCGGATGTATACTATAAAATTTTTTTTTTTTTTACATGAACAAAGTAAAGTTTATCAAATGAATTAAAGATCACTAAAAGTTAATTTTTTTTTTTTTGAGATTGTTATATAAAATGAAAATTCTAAACTAAAATATAAAATGTCAAAATATCGGATTTAAAAAGAATTATATACTCTCAATACAAACAAGGAAACAAAGAAGTATCTTACGTGTTAAATGCGTTTACACGGTTAGAAATAAAGGCAAGCCTAGAAAAGTGATTTATCATATTTGTAAAACATTCTAACGTTATGTTACGTTATTATAAGACTAAAAAAGATGACTGAAAACGCATTATCCTACACAGAAAACATTTATATTTACTTATCATCCAAGTTACTGCAAAAAAATGCATACTACTAAAGCACAATGTGATATGTTGTTATGAAATGATATAACACCGCAATGTTTATTACAATTACACAAATAAAACTATAGTAAATAATCTGATTCTGATTATTATTTGTTTCTGAATTATCTTTTCAAGAGAAATTTGAAAAAACAATCCTACTTTGACCGAAAAATGATATGACAGCTAGTAAAACAACTGAAATTACAGTTAAGAACCTTTTACATAAAGTAAAAATAATCAACCGAATGTTCGCTTCTATTGTTTAATAAGCATTTCGGTTTATTAATATTAATTATTAAAAAGATTATAATCTTAAAATAAAAATCAAAAAAATAAAGTTTTGAAGAACTAAAAACAAGATTGGTAACAAAATTTAAAAAATAACGCTTAAATAATGAGTCTGAGGTGATAATGAATAGCCGAACATAACCAAAATGTTAGCTCGTAAGACAACCTTTATTACTCGCATCTCTACTGTGTCCTGTTAAACTTTCCTTGTATAAATTATAAGAAGATAAATCCTTACCCAGAGGAAAACCGCAAAGAGATCAATTGGAGTTCACGAAGATTCATAAATAGTAGTTACCATTAAAAACATTTAACGAAATGTCGTTTAAGAACAGATAAGGTAAACTGAAGAAACATAGAATCCAAAATAAAAGAGAGTCTGGGTAATTAAAAGTACAGTAGACTTTAGAAATAGATCTGATTTTTTACTTCTTGGAAACCGGTTCTTAAATATATTTATGAAAAACAAACATTTCTATCATAAACGGGAATTATACGGTTTGGAATCTTATTTATTAACAAAGATTAAAAAAAACTTTTGTAAAAAAGACAGAACACCGATGTAAAACTTTATTAGGTTTAAATTCTCATAGAATATTTTTGAAAACTTTGTTAATAAACATTAAATTGTTGTTGTCGAAATTAATAATACCGATTACGGTTGATTAGCAGTGGCAAATGTGTTTTTAGTTCTTTTTTACATTTGCGAAAATAATTTATCGCGCGAAATTTCTCAGTGGTATAAACCAAATTCAGATCGTTTTTTACTTACTAACTTCATCAAAATTCTTAGCGTCTTTTAAGATAGTAAAAGTTTACGATATAAACTTTTACAATCACCCCTTTTTTCCATATAGCAGGGATTGATTTACAAGTAAAAACTGACTATACAGATCACCTATACGATAATATTTCTTATACAAGAGAGATTTCTAAGCCGAAACTTTGTTTTTAATCCGAACACTAATTTCAAACTTTACTGACAGCATCAAAGTAATTACTATATGTTCCTTATTGTTAACCAGGGTATAAACATTGTACTTATAACATTGATCTCGAAGCTTGAAATAATGAATTTTATAGTACAGCTTACCTTTTATCATATTTGTAATACTTTGAGATCTTAAATAAAAAATAGGTATAAAATACTAATCTAAATCCACTATCGTAAACAGTTAAATATTTGACAAATGCAAAACTTTTGTTTTGTCACTAATATATTAACTATTAGAGAATATTTTCTTTGGTAAAGCTCCCCTTAAAGACAAACATTAAAAAAATATATATATTCAACCGTTAAATTTGTAAAAAAATTTCAAATTTTACATCAAAATTTAAAATTCCATTCCAGTATCGTTTACATTTGAGTGGGCACAGGAAATTATAAAGACCTAGACCCGGCGGAAGGGATGGAGCCCGGGAACGGTATAGCCAGATCCGGTTCACCTCATCCCGGAAGTTAGAGGCAAGCACAGAGGAGATCCAGACCCGGCAGGCCGACTTGCATGTCGGATCTACAGACGGTAGTCGGAGAGGCTCGTTAGAGAAAAAGGACACTTGCTCGGTTGCGCAATACTTCAGTGAAGGTCAGACCCAGGGGGCAGGGGCGAAAAAAAATATCGTTCACACAAATGTTTCTTTTATTTTTTTAAGAAATTAAAAACTACTTAAAAATATTTACTTCTGCCGGACAAATTATAGTGATTAATTTCATCAGTAATCGACGATACACAGGAGATTACTTTAACGTAATAATATACATTTCTCATCCATTCCTGAGTTCTATTTAAAAATAGTATAATCGTCGGTTAAGATGTATAATAATTTATTTTAAATATAATAATATCTGATAATTAATATATAATTGTTAATTCTGGATAGAATCTTAACGTAAAAACAAGTATTTTTAAAGTACTTATAAATCTTTCTTAAATATATTTTTCTGAAAAGCAAAAATAACAGAAGGGCATTATTATATTAAAACTCGTGATATTTTTTAAGAGATTAATTTTTTTATACTGAATTACTTTCAGAAATAAACGAATGTAAAAGGTACGATGACATATTTGCATAATTTATACAATTACAAAAGGACTATGTTCTTGTTTAAAGATATTTTTTTGTAAATATATTTCTGACGAGTTGAGGTAATGGAAAATTATATAGCGCTACTGTTGCAGCTTGAAATAAATTATTTAAATAATTTTAACTACCACTACCTCCGAGCTCAGATATAGAATGATTTAATTGAAAATGAAATAAAACTTTATCAGTTAAGATTAATAATAAAATTAAATGGCTGGATTATTATTGTTTAATGAAGTTAAGCTGCTAGTGTATAAATACAAGGTAGATGAGATTCCCGAGAAATAATCTTGTTGAGGTAGGCTCTTGGATCGAAGAACGCTCAATGTCCTGACGGTGTGTTAATTATCGAAGTGAAGTGTTATTATCGAATTCCAGTGGCTATAGCCTATTTTTATACGGATTTGAATACTAGATCGTGGATACTGGTGTTCTTTGATGGTTGGGTTTCAATTAACCACACTTCTCAGGTGGTCGACCTGAGATTGTACAAGATTACACTTCATTCCCATTCATACACATCATCCTCATTCATCCTCTGAAGTACTACCTTACGGTAGTTCCGGAGACTAAACAGATAACGAAAGAATATCTATAGGTTTTTGTGTCTATAGGTTGCCGGCCTCCGTGGCGCGAGTGGTAGCTTTTCGGTCTTTCATCCGGAGGTCCCGGGTTCGAATCCCAGTCAGGAATGGCATTTTTTACACATGCTATAATTCATTTATCTCATCCTCTGATGATATACCTTAACGGTGGTTTCGGAGGTTAAACCAAAAAAGAAAAAAAAGTGTCTATAGGTTAGTCAATTATGATTTCGGGATAACCGTATTTATATTTGTATGTGATTCGCTAAGAGAAATACAGAGTGATTAGGTAAAAGTTAGTTGTACGTATAATTATAAACGGTAGCGTTAATTTTTTTTTTTGTATAAAGTGTTCTACTTCTTTATGTTTACTGCGTTTCTTTTCTTCTCTTCTTCCTCCTAGTCTCGAATTGTAGAATTGATTTCTACAGTTATTTTGCCAGCGTCCTTATTTCTGTTTTCTTTTTCCTCACTATTAATCTGCATAAAGGCTAAAATACAGAATAAATTTTAAAAAGAAGCCTTCCAAGCACATCTCACGTCCTTAATTTTTGACTTAGAACTACTGTAATACCATATCCTGCAGCTTCACGTAAAAGCTGCTGTCAGATATTGATTTTTATATTTTGTAAACTCGTTTGGTAATCTACTATTGAATTCAGCAAAGAATTCGCCTAATAGTCTTCATCGTCATTATTGGCAACGGATCATCGCAGAAATTATTAAACTCGATAATTAGCCATTTTCCATCTTCAATACGATGCAACCGCCGTCGTTCATGAGAGGATATCACATATAGAGAGCAGCCTTTATCTCAGTAGAGACTATACAAAGAATCGAATTCAACTCGAAAAGAACAAAAAATAAACATGATTAATTTATTTTATT
Organism: Zanna intricata; assembly: GCA_010016005.3. Lineage (NCBI taxonomy): Eukaryota > Metazoa > Arthropoda > Insecta > Hemiptera > Fulgoridae > Zanna > Zanna intricata. The sequence goes on along the minus strand of JAAAKQ030162801.1, from coordinate 7,916 downwards.
TTCGTAGAAGGGTAATAATTGAGTTTATTATTGAAATATGTGTGTGTAAAAGAAATGCTTTGCATATTTGCCACAAATTATTTACTAAAACGTAAGCTTCTGAGAATAGGAAAATATCTGGATTAATAAAGATATTAAAAGTATATAATAAAAAATTTTAAATTAAATATTTTCTGTTGAATTATTTAATAGAAAAAGTCCTTTCTCAGCGGCCGCAAACATAGAAAATAACGTTTTAGCCATTTTAACAATCTTATTCATAAAAACTATTGTTGTAATTAAATCTCAGTCTGTAGCAACAGAGAGAAAATGAATGAATAAAACACATATAAATTATTCCACGAGCACTATTTAAACATTTTCGCCATCGAAATATAAAAAAACTAAAATAGGAGCAAAAACGAAATTTATAAAATCAATACTAATTTTTCATTTAAACAAATAACTTGCAATGGTAACGAAATATTTGTATTTTTGATTAAGGTCTTGAATGGCACCTTTTAAGGTCGACTCACTACTTAACATAGAATTGGGAAATTACAGGGAAAAAAATGATAAAACCATACATTTTTCCTTTTACAAAACTGAATTTTGTTATTGCAAGTAGCAGATTATATTTTTGCAGTAATTTGTTTTGTGATAATTTTTAACATTACAACTAATGAACTGCAAGTTTCAATCTGAGGTAAATAAATTCTCAATCAAAACGACAACGAATATGCAAAATAGTTTAAATAGTTGCTATGATGACAATATTTTACCATATATATTAACAAACGCATTTACAAATTCGCAGAAAAACAAGAATAATGATTTACATTAAAAAGAAGTTTATCTATTTTTATGAATAAAATGAATTTATTTTGAATAGAATAGGTTTACTAAGCCAGAAGACTTGTTAAAAGTTCATAAATAAAAAAAGATCTCCACAAAAACATTTTACCTTTACAAAGATTAATTCTGTAGAAATATATTTGAATTAAAAAAAAAAAAAAGAGCTACTGATATATTCATTAAGATTCAAATCCGTGTCGAAATAATTACCTTATAAAAACAAAACGTATAATAACACAGAAATTTAACAACGATTATTTAACAAAAATTATTGGTTATCGTTATTGTAAAATATATATAAAAACACATAGATGCCTAAAAACAGCAGACGTAAATACGAGTATATTATCAAAAAGTAATTGAGAAGATTATAATAAGCCAAAAACACCGAAATAAATATAATATAAAGAACAAACAACAAAAATATAATATTACAAACACCTCGATATAATTTTAATTGAAAATTTCAAAAGTTAAATTGAAATAAAAGTAAGAATAATGAAGGCTAAGAAAAATTTAACAGAAAGAAACAATTATTATGTTGTAAGGTAGAGTTAAGAGATGAAGAAGCGTCTTGTGAAGTGTACTTCCAAACGGATGTAAAATATAAACAGCTAAGAAAAAAAATAATAAACGCTAGAGGTATTTGAAAAGAGGATATCGAGAAGCATTAAATGCACAACAAAGTGAAAAATGAAGTATTGAAGAGGGTTAAAAAGAATAGAAACTTTTTCTGAAAAATTCAGAATTTTATCAGAACCGGTTGAGAGGAAAAGGATTGATTAAAACAACGCTACAGAAGACCTGTTGGAAAAATGAAAGACCGAAAAAGCATAAAAATTGTGACTATCTAAACGGAAGAAGAGAGCTAAAAGGTCTTAAAATGTAAGCTAAAATGTCAGAGAATAGAGACATGATGCAAGAGACGTGCGTCAGGCCAGATACCTGTATAAGGTTGGTAATATATGTTTAATAATGAAACTAAACTACTGCGACTACTTCAGTAATAACGGTAAATGAACTTAAAATATTTATGCAACGAAAAGAACTTGCTGCACATGTGCATTTACTGCAGTTCTATGACATAACGGCAAAAAAAGAAATTTTCCTTGAATTCACATATTTATTACGTAAAAGTTGTATCAATTATAATAACAAATTTTTCAAAATTAATCAGTACTTATACTGTTTAATGGATATCAAATAACTACTTGTGACTTCTTCCGGGTTTTCTACAGAATATCACCGCTCACCGAAGCAAATCAACAGTCACCCTGGTCTTCGTAGTTTCAGGATTGTAATCGGGTACCAAATACATTAATCTAACTGTGGAATACAACCATAAAAAGGAGGCTTGTTTCCAGTATACATGATGACAATTGTAATGAATTTACTTACAGTCACCAGGTTTGGACATTTTGCATCCAAGAATTACCGTAAATTTAAAAGTTTTAATATTGCTGGAAAAGCCTGAAATTCGTGGGTCACGCTGGGCAGCGTCCCGGATGGAAGAAGGTGGTGAAACAGCCGAAACAAAGTCTGTGTTTTGGGGGATTTCATGCAAGACTTATATGAGATGTTCGAAATCATTAATGTCAGAATCCGTGCACGGGATTGCGATAAAGGAATGTTCGAAGGATTTACGAAGCAGCCAACTAAGTAGTTGGCAGGTTTAATCGACTACTGGTTTTCGTGACCCATCAATCATGGCGGAGAGAGCCATGCAAACGCAGGTACGTATGGTAGCCGCAAGGGATTTTAAGACATGGCTTCCCGGACTCCGGAAGGGGGTCTTGAACGGACTGCCACCTGATCGAGTGACAAACTCCGGCGGGAAATTAAGGATGGTGTCGCTGAAGAGGAAATTCAGCTGTTGATTCTGCATGGCTAGCCGGAGGATGTTTTTCTATTCTCCGCTTGATTGGAAGACGTTACTGGCCTAGAGGAGGGAACTGAGTTGACAGGGTCGTTGGTTTGGTGACTGGGGTCGACCACTCATACTATACACTGATGTTCAGGAAGACACTTTAGATCTGGGGCCTGGCTTGACCGGGTAAACTGTTGGCGGGTCAGGTTCTCGTCGAGCAGTCATCTGCTTATGATCAGTCTGGGAATGATGTTGGCTGTAATATCGATCTTGGACAAACTGATTGTGTAATTAATTCGGCGGCTGGAAAAGGTGAGGTGGGCTCCGACCTTTGTAGGTCTGTTCCTCAGGCGGTGAAGGACGAGAAGCATCAGACGGTCTGCTTTTGTGGACCACCTGGGCGAGTTGGTCAAATCTTACGGTGTTCCTCAATTATGTTAGCAAACGGATAAGGAGAAAATCTTGCGTGCATCTACTTCGTGTGTCATCAGCGTCATGATGAAGAATGACGGTAAGAAACGGCCGGTAGGCTTACCGACAACCACGGTGGTGACCAAAGCGGAGGGGAGGACGTATGCTGACCTCCTTCGCTCTGTTAGAGGGGCAGTGTCGCCCAGTGAAAACGGAGTCCTCTACATGAAAGGACCCCGAGGGAGGACCTTCACATCCGGGTGTGGGCTGATGGAGGCGCTGCTGAACACTTCAACAAGGAAATCTCTGGAAGGTAGATGTCACCACTACAGCTCTGGCGGGGAGGGTTGGTCTGAGGGTCCATATCCTTATTAAGGATATGGATGTGCTCACCACTTAAGATGTGGCTGAGTGGTAGCGCCTCAGCCTTTCATCCGGAGGTCCCGGGTTCGAATCCCGGTCAAGTATGGGATTTTTCACACACGCTACAATTCATTCATCTTATCCTGTGAAGATATACTTAACGGTGGTTCCGGAGGTTAAACAAAAAAAAAAAAAATCATTCAAGAGAAGTTCCTAACGGATTTTCGTCGAGTCACGGGGAAGGCGCTGATAATCGGCATTCTGTCCATACAGCCGGCCTAGTGTTACACAGTTGGTCACCGTGGCGGAACCACCCATCCTTGCGGACAAAATTATTGATTGATGGGCATGTTCTTATAAGATGGGTGGCCTGTAGGGAGATGAGGCGTTCCTTCGAAGATCTTTGCTTCCGTTGTTGGAGTCCGAGCTATAGGGAGAAGTTTTGTAGCGGCCTGGTCGGAGTGGCACTATTTCACTTGCGGTGAGACTGGTAATCTGCGCAAGGACTTTCAGCGGGAGGCACGATATCCTTCCTGAAGAACACATGGGCATGCACCCGGGGGTCGGGGCTGCAAGGATTTACCTGTACCATGAAAGTGTGGTGTTTAAGCAGTACAGACGTGGTATCTGCGAGGGACAACCCCGTCCGTGAGAGGTGGGAGGCTACGGCGTACCATCATCAATGATTGAATGGGAAATCCTTTGCAGCGGCACTGAGGGGGAATGTAAGATCTAAGACCGTAGTCCCGGTGGGGATCTCTTTGGGATTCCCCATTAGAGGCAAAGCGTAAAGACCGGAATCCCGGTGGGTGATCCCTTTCGGGTCCCCTCGAGGGGCCGAAACTATATGCCATGCATTAGAGGCATGGCATATAGTTAAAAGACCTAGTCCCGGCTACCTGGATTGGACCTTGAGTTCCTGCTGAGATAGTTTGAGGCAGTGCCACTCTTCGGAGCTGAGTTTGTGCTTAACTGTAGGTCTGGCCCCGGGGAGTGGAGTAATAATAAATAAAGAATAAAAATAAGAATAAATAAGGAATAAAGATGATACAAAAAAAAGAACAAAAAAACAATAGTATTTTGTGTATTAAACTTCTTCAATCAGAATTATGTGTATGAACTTATTTGGGAGCATGCTTATTGTTGAGTCAAAGAGAGTAAAATGAAAATTCAAATTACTTATTTCTCATCACAAGCTTTTAAAATGAAAAATTTTAGTACTAGGAAGTCTTGGAAGTTACACGCAATAGCAATCAGAAGAAAAGTAGCATTTTTAATGCTGTTAAATTGAAAAATTGATTTAATTGAGGAAAAAATCACTTATTTTTATTGCTCTGTGAATAGGGAAGTCCTTTTAAAAAAGGTCTATTTAGTTTTTTTTATTAAAAACTCTAAGGAAGTTAAAACTTCGTTAATAAGTGTAGAAAAAGTAATATCATTACACAACTTAAGCTTGATCAAAAAGTATGTAGTATTGCACACATTCGTAAGCCTGATTATTTTTTGGAGAATTCTCCATGTTTTTAAAGTAAATTCACAAGGAAGGGATAAGCACACTGTACATTTCTATTCTGTTATTTTTTTCCCGCTTTCTCCTCTTGAAAACTCTATAATCAGTATAAATACAAACTTTACAATTTTGGGATACAAAAGGTACTTTGTAAATGGTGACAGGAATAGTTAGTTAAATGAAACAGTTACAGTTAAATATTACAAAATTAGTCATTATTGTTTTTTAGTTTTTCATACCTCATGTAATTTAGATTAGATATTACAATATTATTTTTTTAGATTTTAGATTATACACACATGCGTTTAGATTATTTAATATTTGTGATTGAATTTTAAAAATAATTCCCCTACTAATTTTTTGATTGTAAGACGTTTTAAAACGAAGTTTAAAAAAAAAAATTAATAAATTATTTTATGCCGTTTAGTGGGTATTTAAAACCATTTTTATTATTTTTTCAAAATTTCACTTTATTTTACTTTTTTTTTCAATTTATTTTTACTTTATCTGGATGAAGAGGCCTAAAAAAAGCGACTCCTACATGAAAAACCCTTTGTGAAAATGCCGACGAAGAGAAACTTGCTTCTTTTATAACAATAAAAAAAAGTTGAACACAAAATTAATAACTACTATTATAAAGTTTGTTTAGACTGTCGCGTAATATGTTTTTTTTTTTTTTTAAGTTTTGCGTGAAAATACTTGTAATGGCAGAATTAAATTAGTCAATACATCATTGCATTATACTAATCGTATATATTAAGACTGTATAGAAATTCTTACTAAGTATTGGCGATGACTTACAAATCCCTTTAAATCATCTATATTATTGTGTAATGTTTCGCCTAAAAAATCTTCAACTGAAGCTTTCTTTGTTTGTTCAGCCTTTTTAATTCGATTATAATAATTATGTGTCTACTAAATTTCAAGTCTTTTTTTTAAAAAAGCAGCGTATTTTTATATTTTCTTTTAACCATTAAATATAGTATGGAAGAAAAATGTAATAAATTATAAGTAAAACGTGAGAGTGTGTGTGTAATATAATTTTTTTTGAATCGATACAGTACGCTAAGCAAAATTCAGTTCAGTTCACCTGACATGCTTCACTATTGTTATTTATTGTTGTAAATTAGTTCATTCTGTATGCCCATACCATTGATATCAAAAGCAATAAATATTAAACTACATCGGTACGACCGCACCACAGTTGTCGATAATAACTTTATAGGAGGGTACACACCTTGCATCAATGTTTTGTGTTTTTGTCGCCGTAGTTGTTCTTTTTTATTATACCGGTGTCACGATAAAAATTAATAATTTTCGTTATTTTACAACTATAATTTACTACCACAACAAATTTATAATTCATATTCAATATCCTTGCGCTTATTTATTAAACATACTAAGTATTTATTGTTATTTCTTTTATTCTAATTTATGATACTATTACTGCTCACATTTATTATAAATCTATTTTTAATATCGAGACAAATTTTAGTTTGTATTAAATTATATTCCAATATTATATCACAATGTTGATTATATGTGACTGAAATCTTTCGATGTTAAAAAGATTCTCACTTTCCACGTTGGAAAATTAATTCGTGTGAAAAGTTTTTCACTCGTTTAAGAATTATTTGCATCCAGGTATTATTTAAATTAAAAAATACTAGATTTTTGACGGAATAATTACACGTCGGCTACCAAATAGAGAACCGTGTTCTACTTAGAAAACTAAAAATATACATTTGTGTAACAATGCAACTAGAGAGTCACTTTTTAATGGAAATTCCTCCTGTTTTTTATCCAAATATTTTTTGTTAACATGTTTTTCGTTACAACCGGATTCAAGCAAAAAAATAAAAAACAACTTAATAACAACCATCCACTAACTTAATCCATGGTATATGAAAATTCAAGATCCTAGTTTTGCAAAATGTACGAATAGAACATCGACCTCACAGCATCTGTTAATTTCCATTAAAGTTTGATCGAACTAATTATTAAGTCATTTGGTTCTTTAACTTATATTAAGTTAATACTATCATCAGAAAACTATATCACTTTGATGTTTGAGTCGCTTTTTAAGTTTTCAATAAAAATAAAAAGAATCAACGGGCCCGAAACAGAAACTTGAGGGATACCGTGCTGAATTTTGACCAAGAACAGGAGAATTTACAGTTGGAGTCAACCAACTTCGCTTTCTGAAATCTGTTTGATAAAATAATCAAATAATTTAATAATTTGAAAACGTGAAAAATATTACAACAATTATTTAAGTATTATAAAAGTTTCTTTTATCGCCATTATCTTCTAAGCAATCATTATTAAATCCCCATAAATAGGATTTTGCTGTTTTTTAAATGTTATTAGTATTTTTTTGAAGCATCTTTAAATTACAATTGAAAGCTTAATTTTTCTAATAGAACTGCGAAGTTTAATAACGATTAAGAATTTACGAGATGATCCGGGAAAACAAAGACTATCTCTACGTCAACACATTGAAACGAGAAATAAATAGATTCATCTGTAAGGACAGATCTTTTGACCGCAAAATTATCTGCATATTTAAACACACGCACACTTTCACTCCTTGTTGAGCTTCTGTGTATAAGGCTGAAGTTTGATAATTTTTAAGCGTTTTAGGTATTTATCGTGGGTTATCCAATGCTAATGTACAAGTGATAAATAAATTAACACCCAAAGACTAAATTCAAATGGTATAAAAAATACATTAAAACACTTGAATAAAAACTGTACACAATAAAAATATTACCATTATATATATATATATATATATATTAATTAATCCATTATATTACAAACAGTGCTGTGCAAATTAGTTGGGACAAGCAATCTCTTTTTTTAAGAAATACGTTTTGTATACATTTGTCATGGAACCTTTTGTTTATTTTACGTTATGCATATTTTGTG
>JAAAKQ030162790.1:0-12676 GCA_010016005.3 Zanna intricata | reverse complement strand
TCAGGCATGGCATTTTTCACACACGCTATACAATTCGTTCATCTCATCCTCTGAAGATATAACCTAACGGTGGTTCCGGAGGAAAAAAAAAAAAACCGGTATCCACGATCTAGTATTCAAATCCGTATAAAAATCTGTTCAACTGTTCATCTGTTTAATCTGTTCAACTGTCTCTATTTTTCTTTTTCTGTTTGCCCTCCGGAACCACCATAAATTATTATTTCAGAGGATGATAGATAATGACATGCAAATGAAGTATAGTCTTATACAGATTTATACTGACCTTCCTAAACCGTGTGGTTAATTGAACTCTAACCACCAAAGAATACCGGTATCCACAGTCTAATAATCAAATCCGTATAAAACCAATTAACTTTTACTAGGATTTGAACATCAGAAATCTTCGACTTCGAAAATCAACCGTTAAACAACTGAATTGCAACGAGTTAACCATTAGATCAGCTCGGCTGGCTTTTTATAATATTAGTGTTAAAAAGTTGATGTATCGTTTTTTTTACAGATCTGAAAAAAAGGAGTTCCTTAATTTAAATTATATAAAAAATGTTATTTTATGCTTGTTTATAAGTTACTTATTACCGAATGTACCATCTTAATTATTCTTTTTTTTTTATTTGTTGGAGGAAATTCCTTTGTGCGATCTGTAGTAGATTTTTCTTGGATAACTTAAATGAAATTTTTTTTATGAAAGATTACACGTTGTATGGACGGTTTGAAGATTCTTTTTATTTGTTTGTAGTCATATGTGTATAAAATCCGTATAAATTATTGTATACCACAATATGGATTATTGTGGTATATATATATATATATATATATATAGTTATTAATTATACAATAGATTTTAAATAAAACAAATATAATAAAGCAAAACATCAAAATTCGATTTAATTTTTAAAAAATAAAATTTAACTAAGTACTTCGACATCACTCTCTTGGACCTACATCGGTTTTGTAAACCTAGACTTTTAATTCTCTAATATTTTTATGGGAACTGTGAGAAGATTAGATGGGAAAATTCAGATAAGAATTATAAAAAATTTCTGCATTTCAGACAATTGCATTTAACAATTTTTTTTCTATTCTAATTTCTTAATCCGGTGCTGATTTATTATCTTTTGCGTTAATTTTATTTTTTATACAGGTGACGTTTATTTTGTAGGCATTATTTGAAATAGAAATAACGCTAAATATTTAAATTAAATAATTTAAAAAAAAAATAAAATGGATTTAAAAAAAATTATCTTAAACAAAAATATTTAATTTTAAAGTTGGTGCCTTATTAAGAGATTGTAAGTATTTACTTGTTTTAGGTAGATGTTATAAGAAAACTACCGGTTGCAATGGGCACCATGATTCGATTTCCGAAAAATTTCAACATATCTTTACATTACATTTCATACCCCCCCAGACCCCAAAACCACCGTCAGTTCAAAAGTTGTTGTATACACAATTCACTTTCTTGTGGACACGATAACTGCTGTAATTTTGCGCCAATCACTTTCAAATTGATACATAAAATATAACTACCCAAAATATCGATCGAGTTCGTTAATGGGCAAAATCGAACAATAGGATTAGAAACGGAGGGGCTTTTTGAAAAAACAAAATATCTCTATAACTTTCTTATTAAGTAAAATATCGAATTCGTTTAAAGTTCCTACTAATTTTTCAATAAGGGCCTAAAACCTGTCTAAGTAAAGTTTTTTATATCACTAATCATTGGCGGGGATGGAACAAATGGGGTTTTGAAGATAAAAAAAAATCATATCTCCCTTAATAGGCACAGTATCAAATCGGTTTAAAGTGGTCGTTAGTCCTTTAAACATTACTTAAAGCTTTTGTCTGGAATAATTTTTTATATGATCAATGTAAGAAGATGGGGCTTGTCGTATGTTATACATGTGAAACTTTTTTCACGTGCAATCATTGTCGTATTGAATAAATTTGAAGTTTTTTTTTTTAACTTTAAGGTGGACATCTTATTTATCCCTTACTTTTCTTTTCTTTTTCTGTTTAGCCTGCAGAACTACCGTAAGGTATTATTTTAGAGGATGAATGAGAAGGATATGTATGAATGTGACTGAAGTGTAATCTTGTATAATTTCAGGTTGACCACTTCTGAGAAGTGTGGTTAATTAAAACCCAACCACCAAAGAACACCGGTATCTACGATCTAGTATTCAAATCCATATAAAAGTATCAGCTGATTTGCGATGTCGCGTTAACCACTAGATCAGCCTGGTGGACTTTTATCCCTTATTTACCATCGATAAAACCTACCTCCGCCATCCGACGTGTCGAAAGGGATTTTTTTAATTTGGTAACGAGTTCAAAAACTCAGAAATTTAAAGATTTTTTTTTTTTAAACCATTTTATAAAATTTATTTTACGATGGATTTTTCGAGTTAATTTATTTTGAATGGCTTTTCTCTGTAGAATTAAAAAAAAAAAAAAAAATTAAAAACCATCATTACTTATAAAGACTGTGTTGTAATTTCACGCTGAAGTATTACAAATTAATCAAGCCATGGATAATTTATTTTTCTTTTCAACCGTAAACACTATATTTAAAGCTTCCCTTATTTTTTAAATAATTTTGTTTTAACAAAATTTCAATATTTCGTAATTTTAATTTATCGAACCCACCATAATACAATCTTTACGAGTAAAATAACCAGCAATTGATTTCTTAACTCTTTTTTTAGCTTTTTAGAAAATATTTTAACTTTTCTTTAAAACTTTTCTACCTGTAATAGCTAAATAATAAAACCTTTTTATGTTATTATACGGGATTTTTAAATGTCAGTGTCAAATATGTCATTTTTTACAGTGAAATTGACTAAATTAAAATGTTTATTTAGTTACGATGTAGTTCAGTGTTTTCAATTTAACTATTATGTTAACAGTTGAAATATAAATGCAACTTATATAAATCGTGTTATTATTTTATTTCGTCACCCACTTTTGTCCTTACGTCAGCTTATAAATAAAATTAGTTATAATATTTTTATATTGATCCTTTTCTACTGTGTATAGAAGTGGATCAAATCAATTTCTATTCATCATTACTTGCTTTTGATATTTCTTGGTCGATTTATTTCATTTATACTACATTATAAGATAAGAAATTATAACAATATTAACTGTTCTGACACCTCTAATTTACAATACTGATATACGTATACATAAATCATTTTTATACTATTATATAACAATATTACAGCATTGCAATGAATTTCTTTACGTCACGTAGGCAATATTCAAAGAATTATATTTTTCTTTGGAGAGAGAGAGAGAGAGAGAGAGAGAGAGAGAGAGAGAGAGAGAGAGAGAGTACGTATTCACTCACTGTCTCTCTATTTTTCTGTTATATTGGCTTCTTTTCGTTAATTTTTTACGTTATTTTGTGAAATATTTTAAAATGTATAGATAAATATAAGTAAACCAAGAATATTTTTCAATTCTCAAAATGGGTATTTAAATTTTTTTTTTTTTTTTAACCTTCGGAACTACAGTTAAGTATTACATCAGAGGATGGAAATGAATGATGTGTAGCGTGTGTGAAAATGCCATGCCTGACGGGGATTCGAACCCGAGGCCTCCGGAATGAAAGGCCGAGACGCTACTACTCGCGCCGGCTGGGTATTTAAATCTAGTTAAAACTAAATATAATTTTTTTTTTTTATTTTGAATCAGGGTCTTGCAACGTTAAAAAAAAGTTGTAATATCAGCAGGATCGGTGTTAACAATATCCAAAAATACAAGTTGGTTGAGTAAATAATCATCATAAAAACTTATGATTTGCAAATTTCTTTGTAAACAAAAGTCTTTCTGTATTCAGCTTATCAAAACGAACATACAATTTTTTTTTTGAAAACAGTTCAGATTTGGAATACTATTACACGGAAAATGACAGATAACTGGAAAATCATTGGTTTTAACTTTATTATTAAGAGAAAAACTCTTTAAATAACCCATGGGCAATAAGAAAAGATCATATTTGCTGGGTAGTGAATAAAACGTATTCTTGAATATTTTTTATACACTTTTCACGTGAGTATAAGTCTAGTTAAATTTAAAGACATCGCAAATCAGCTAATTTCGAAATCAAGAGTTCTAAGTTTCGAATTCTAGTACAGGTACAGAAATTATGCACAAAACAAAAAAAAAATTACCTAAACGAAAGTTAGATTGAGCAGGTACACCTCATGGTGATCTTGGATTTGACTTTGAAATTTACCGTTGTTTCAAGGTTAACATGATTTCTTTGTCAAATGGAATGACCTATTTCACTCCACCAAGGAAAAGAGCAGAAAATTTTACATTGGAATATGTAGTCATACATATGACCTTGAACTTTTTTTGTCATATAGATATGTTATACGATAGTAGTATGGTTATAGGAAAAGTAATTTTTATCCTTTTTCCCATAGTTTGCGAGATGAATGGCCTGGAATATAAATAGTCCAGGAATATTGCATGACCTTCAAAAAAGTGTAACTCGTATCTCTATATAGAGGTATAACATTATCACCCTTATAATGCTATATCTGACGGTTATCTGTGTGTCCTTGAAAAATGGTCCAAGGTCATTTGTGTGACTACATATTCCAATGTAAAATTTTACGCTTATTTCATTCGCGGGATCAAAAATAGGTCATTCAATTTGAAAAAAGTCATATTAATCTTGAAATAAGTTGAAGATTAACTTAAAAGCCAAATGCAAGGTCATCATGAAGTTTCCCCCTCCAATCTGACTAAAGTTTGTTTAAATAATTTTTTTTGTATATTGCGTATTTTACGAGAAAATCGCTTGGGGAAATTAAAATGAAACACTCTACATATAAGAAAAAAGAAATTAAATTAGACTATAAATTAATTTTTATAGTTATTAAGAAACCACTTACTAAGCTTAAAACTCATCAACAAAGAAATATAAATGTTCGGTACAGTCTTGAAAATTGATAACAAGCTGTCTAGTAAATTAATCTATTTTCGGACGGAAGTTATTGACATTCTATTTTGTTAGTATGATTTATTTTTACAATAGAATAAGAATGAGAATAAAACAAAAATAGTTAAAATGAATTTTATTGCTTTATTAGGTAGCTAAAAGACATTAATGAAGAAAAGGTTACTTAGTTTACCTTTTGACATTTAAGCTGTATTAATAATAAATAACGCCGGTAAATATCGTTAAATGATTAATGACGTTATGTTGTTCATTTTGTGTTATTATGAATGGGTTATTTTTTTCTTTTCTTTTTTTTTTTTTATAGATTGGTATTGAGAGGATTTTACATTCCTTCAAGTTAAAAGTTTAAATAAACGTTTTTTTTTCACATTGTTTGTAGTGAATATGTTATATATTCTAATGTTTCGTTATTTTTTCTCATATAAACATAAGAAAAGTTTATATAAAAAAAAAAAATTCCGAAGTGATTAGTTTTCCATCTGTCTTTCTGTTTTTACAAAAGAAAAAAATACAAAAATTGCGATAACATGCTCTAAATTAAAGATAGAAAAATGTAACTTGTACTAAATAACCCAACCGGCTAGTCTAGTGGATAACGTGACATCGCAAATCAGCTGGTTTCGAAGTCGAGAGTTCTAAGGTTTAAATCCTAGTAAAGTTTGTTATTTTTATACGGATTTGAATACTAGATCGTGGATACCGGTATTCTTTGGTGGTTGGGTATCATTCAATTAACTACACTTCTCAGGAGTGAGTTGACCTGAGATTCTACAAGACTACACATCATTTACTACATTCATACATATCTTCCTCATTCATCCTCTGAAGTAATACCTAACGGTAGTTCCGGAGGCTAAACAGATAAAGAAAGGTGATATACAGCAAGTGGTGTCAGACTTGAATCTGTTGTCTCTTCCACGTAGCTGCATAATTCTCCAGCTGCAGAATTTCAAACAGTCTACCATTTATTTTAATACAACAAAATTAACTGTTATGAATTACGTTTTAAAATTCACATAAGTAAATAATCCGAATAAATCAAATTAGCTAGTAAATACGGCAGTTTTCCTTGAATTTGATTAGCACTAATCTTAAAGAATTTCTATATTTTTATATTCATTTTTTGCTAAATTATTTTGAGAAGAAAAAAAAATTTTGAAAATTTTTTACGGTCGATGTTTCTTCTAACACGCTTACTATTTAAGATTATACACCTATATACATATGATCTGAAAATGCATGTTAAAATTCAAAATTGAATTTAACCTTTTTTAATAATAAAAGATCCGAAAACAGATTTACAACCAAACTCAAATGCGAATAAATAATACCAATTTGATTACTTTTAGAGGATGATACTCTGCAGAAAACCTATTAAACAGGCGATAACATTTGATTAGAGAATAGGTCTGCGTGCAATAGGGGTTTAAATCACTGAAGCCTCTCATATTGATTGTATAAGTTGCACTCCGGTTTAAACTTTAGCCTTCATTTTCACCGTGCATGCGGTCTCTTCCTTTTCCTTGTAAGTACCTGTCAAAAGTAAATTAACACGGAGTTCATGCAAACTCATATGATTGTTTTATTCGTTTGTATTTGTGTATGTGTTTGTATGCGGGTGTGTGTCGTGTTCTTTACATATACAAGAAGTATTATATTCTTTTATCAGTTACAATTATTTTTCATAGAATTATAAAATAAATTGTGTATTTATGCGTCCACATTCTACTTTTTTCCAAGTAAATTTTTCCATATAATTGTTTGATTGTTGATGATGAAAATAAACAATAAATACTTCCTCCTAATCGAGAACAAGGAATTATTTTATCAAATCCTAATATCTGTCTGAAATCGTTAGGTCTTTAAAAGTCATAGAACTATTTTTTTTTTTTTAACCAAGATACTGGAATCAAGATTTCTTTTGGGATGCAAATTCTATACTCTTCAAATTTTTAGTGAAATAACATGCAGTAATACAATTATTGCTTTTATGTTGTAAATTTAATTAATAATAAAAAGTGTAATGTAAATTTCATGTTAAATATATTATCTATTGATAGTAATTTTTAAACTATATTTAATATGTTCGTATTTTATAAGTTACATTCAATAACTTTACGGTCATAGATAAACTAATGTCATTTCCAAAAGAATGACAAAGCAATTTATAAAAAAAAAAAAAAAAAGAAAAAAAAAGAAACCGGTTGTTTTGCTAGGAAAGATAAGAAGTGAACTAGTTTTCCGTATCCATCTTCATCGAGCCAGTTTGTTGGTTGCATACTAACATACCAAGACCATCGAAATTCTGATCATAGTATACATCTTTACTTTCAGAGAATGTTACTAGGTTATATTAATAAAGCACTACTTAAACTGTATTATTACGTAATATAATGTTTTACTTCTGAGTAGAATACTGAATAGAGATGTTAATACTTTGTTTCACAACAGACAAGAAAACTGGTTATCTGAATACTTCCTTTTTCTTAACTTTTAGAATGGTTTTCGGGGTAAATTTAACCACATTGTTTAACCGTTATTAGATGACAGTATAACTTTAAAACGGACAGTGTAAACTACATACTTTACAATATAGTGCCCTCAAAAGGCGCATTAGGAAAAAACTCAAAATATTAAAAAAAACACAGAATTATAAAACACTTAACAAGAAACTCTGTTGAAATTTCATACAGGGATTTCAAAATATTTTTTTTTTTTGAGTTTTGGCTGAGGATCATTCCATTTTATGAATATAAGGTCTTATTTCTAGAGGAACGTCGGTAGTTAAGCTTGTTTTGTATGTATAATGCGGGTCCATTCGTGGGAAGAAAGATGCAAGGTTGTTTTTAAAAAATCACCAACAGTTATTTTTTCAACTGACATCAATAATTAAAACAAATTTTGCATTGTTTTTTGTTTAAGAATTACTGATACAGAATGCGCACTCTTCCTTTGTGGATTTCCCATTGAAGACATTACACAAATTATAGAACGAACATGTTCTTAGTCATTCGGTCTCATCATAAAACTTGCAGATCGATTCACACAGATTGTAACACCACAATCACTCGGCTACCTTTGAATGCGAGCAAAGAAAAGCCAGTAGTACTACACCTATCGAATAGTTACATTAGTAGCTTTGCCTATCTTTCTTTTTCACGGATGTTATCTTAGGTCGCAAATAGCACCGACTGTAAATACGTTTTGGCAATTTTTTTTATTGACATTGAGGTGGCATTCCCTTCCTTGTGTTGGAGTTCTGTCCTCTATGAGTTGGAGCGCCGCAATGTTCCCGAAGTTGTACAGGCCGCGTGGTGAAGGACTGTTTGTCCAACCGTACGGCTCTGTTTAAAGATGCGCACATTAGTTGTGAAAAGTTCGTAATCAGGGGAAGCCCGCAGAGTCCGTTCTTGGTCCTCTGCTGTGGAACCTGGTGTTTGACGGATTCTGGGATTGTCATTCCCAAAAGGGGTCACGACCCAGGCTTTCGCCGATAACTGTCTCCTGTTACTTCATGGAAATTCACGACCACAGCTAGAAGAAAGAGCGCATGCAACCTTGTCAACTGCCGAGGGCTGGATGGATCATCAAAATTTAAAGATTTCTGTACCCGAGACGAAGTATATGCTTCTCAAGGGTGCAGACAAATTATCGTACAGTCGAAATCCCCATATTAAGTACAAAGGCTGTGTAATCAGCCAAATAAGAGTCCATAAGTATCTAGGTGTTTTGTTTGATGAAAAATTGCTGTTTAGCAATCACATTAGGCAAGTAGCGGCGGACGCTGTCTCTGTGATGCACAAAATTATAAACTTAAAAATGGTGGACAAGTACTTGCTGGCATACAGCGACCGAGGCGCGGCAGCGAATTGCTGTTTCTAGTTTTAGCTTTTTTAATTTATATTGATGGAATTTTATTTTATTGACATAGTCATATATTATAGTATAGATGGGATGCGCCTACCCAATTAGTTTAATATATATGACAAGTGAACGGGGGGACACGCAAGCGAGTGGTGTTGTGGGCCACGCTTAGACCGTTCACGCATTTAGTTTAGCTCCAGGAGCTTAGATATATGGTCGTATAAAACGTTTTGAGGCACAGTAGCCCTTCGTGGCACGGACATTCGGTCTTATGCTCTAGGGAGACCGAATGGGGTGGTGACGGGAGAAATGCCAGTAAACCAAATTGGGTCGCAAACAGTGGCAATTAGTAGCTAAAATTAGTTGGGGTGCTGCTTCAGAAAATTATTTTCTGGACCTTTTCAAGGCTATGGTTAAAGTTTTCTGTAAAATAAAACAACCGAAAAAATGAATCAAATAGAAAAACAGGAAGCAGGATAATAATTTAATTCTATACTATCACATTCAGGAATATGATAAAAGGTTTTTACGCAGATTGTGCTTAGAAACTGTATTCGGTTTAAGTGAATAATAAAATTTCAATAGAGATAATATTTTTTTTTTTTTTTAGTATTATTACGTAATAACTTAATAAAATGTTCGCTTAAAAACGCTATAGTCCAATGGTGCTTAATTTAAATTTCTATGAACACAGAAAAAAATACGTAATCAGTTTTTATTAATTACCTTCTGTTTTGCCCTTCTAGCAAAGAGAACTTTTGGACCGATTTGGCAATCAGAACTTAAAAACCACTGGAAAATTTTAATTATTCTTTTATGCATATATTTATTGAACTTTCAGAAGCTTTTAATTGTAAATTTACCAGATAATTTCATTGTGTAAACAGTAAAGATTAAACCAAAAGAGTATGTTGTATTTCACAGCTTTATTTTTTGTTTAGTACTGTACTCCGATTACATCGACGAAGTAAGACTTATCACGTTTCATGTAGTTTTTCGGTTAATTCAAGAGAAATTTAGAAAATGATATATTTCGGTACTTAATTATTTTAAATAATTTTTTTGTTTTCACAATAATAGAGAATTAACATAAAATTTTATTATAGGTAGAGTTTGTATTTTTTTATACGTAGGCAAGTGAGATAATTTTTACAAATAAATGTAATAAGATAAAGCGAAACAAAAATTTCTTAACCTTTTTATCGATTTAAACTTACCAAAATATTGAATTGTACTTTCATAAAGATTTTTATTTGTAAACAGTATTTGTTGGGGAAAGTAATCTGTCACTGCCAGGGGTATTTTCTTTTCTTAAATTAAAAAAAAAAAAAAATACGGATGGAAAAAATAATACACTTCCGACAGCAATAAAGATTCTCAAGGAAAATCATCCATCAGTATTAGTTTGACAAACTTAAATTATTTGTGTATTCTTTACCTTATGAAACAGATTTATTTCAAATATAAAAAGGAAATTGAAGCGAAGTAAATTCATTAAAGTTGTGTTATTTTATATTATACAAAAGTGTGTAAGCAAATACGAGTGGAAATATAGTGACCCAATTATATTAGTTTTATTGGAATATTCCTTTTAAAAACTTATTGGCCTAGATTATTTTTATGAGTAGTATAACTCATTAATAGTTTAATATATATATATATAGTCTAATAGACTACAAGGGCACTAAAAACCCTAGTGCATTCAGAAAAAAGGTTACATTTCATGTGTTTAATATAATAAGGATAAATAATTTATTCAGTATCAACTGAAACTGTTTAAAAGTAATATGAAACTTCTTTACTGCATTAAAGTTAAAAATAAAAATATATTTCTTAAGAAACAAAACATTTTAAAATAGAAGTGACTTATTATAGGAGAAAATTTTTTAAAGTACTATGACAAAACTAATTTTCCCGAGGTAATGACTGTCATAAGTTTTTATTTTCTAAACACGCGACCCCTTTTGTTGTCTCTCTTCAGCAGAAGAGAGAAGAATACTTTCACTTACATTCTTATCTAATCGGTTTAATTTTATTACCTCTTTTAATACTTTTTAAGTTCATCGCTGTGATTTATAATTGCATTTAGTTTTTACTTTTTAAAGGGAAAATTTAAGTCATACAATTTTTCTCTTGATTTATTGACTCAGTATTATTTACTTTTTGTAAATAAATAAATGTAATACAAAGTGATTTAGGAGGAAAGGAAAATAATTTGGGAACCGATTCTAGAGCTTGAAATAAGAAAAAAATTCATACAACATATGAAAACAATTTGTTATTGAGTTACGGTTAGCAAAAAATTTGGTTCGGATGATAAGTTTCCTGTGGTGAAATGAGGTTATAATGAAATTTTTAAGGTGTTAAATAAAGGGTAAACTTGACGGTCGAATAAAACAGATCCTAGAACTGAATCTTCCGAAGTTTTCATGATATCCAAGTAAAGCAGAAAAATTCAGGGATGTAAACCAAATTTTTTTAGGTTTAAAGTACAATAATTTTTTAAATGACTAATAAATAACTAAATCTTATTACGTAAACTTGCAAAAAATTTAAATCTGAGAAAATTTAATTTGAACATTTTTTTTGTTTGTTGCTGTATTTACAACGATCAGTGAAACTATAAGTACAATAATAATAGCTTTAAAGAGAGGCAAGCAGTAATACTTTCTAAGACAGTATAAAAGTTTTTATTTTTTTTTTATCTCCGGAGGTACCGTTAAGTATATCTTCAGAGGATGAGGTGAAGGAATTCTAGCGTGTGTGAAAAATGCCATGCCTGATCGGGATTCGAACCCGGGACCTCCGGATGAAAGGCCGAGACGCTATCACTCGCGCCACGGAGGCCGGCAAGGTTTAAACACAGAACAGTACAATAAAATGTATAACGAATAAAAATATAATTAAGCTTAAAAAGTACAAACAATTCGGAAATTAACTGTTAAGAAAAGAAAAATTAAATTGTAACATAACATAGCTGAAGAGACCAATAAAATTAAATGGTTAACAAAACAGAGCAAGCAATTCAGCACAAAAAAAATTGTCAAGTCATACATGAGAAACAAAGAAGACATACAACAAATTAACCAATGGCGGCTCCCGTATAGCTGCTGTAGAACTACAGTACTCTCTTAATTCCACTTGAATTATCCATAACATTTTATATAATGAGTATTTTTTTCTTAATTCTTTCTTTATGTTTTTATAATGTATAATCCCTAAGCTTAATGTCAGTAGCCATCCCCAAGTTTATGAAAAAGATATAAAAATCTTTGTATGGAACTGTGCGCTTCACAGTTCCAGTGACGTGGTGTTTGGTTGTCGTGCGCATGCACACATAGAAAGCTGCACGCGAGGCTGCGTGGGAGAGAGAGCACTGTCGCTCCCGTAGTACCAACCCTGGCGTGCTGGTGGAAGGTAGGTTTTTTACTCCGCGTGTGTATGGAATATTTGTTGTTCGTTCTCTTTACTAATTTAGCCGGTGGAAGGAATATGAAAGCGGTTTAGTTATTTTTTCAATAGTGATCAGAAGATGGCGGAAAGCAAGGGCTTTCTGATATCCAGATCTGTCAAAAAAACGCTGGAAGGAAGAAGTAAAATTTAATTATGTATTTGTTTCTGTGTTCATAGAAATTTAAATTAAGCACCACTGGACTATAATGTTTTTAAGCGGATATTTTATTAAGTTATTATGTAATAATACTAACGGATAAACAAGAACAAAACGAAAGTAATGAAGTGTAGTAGAAATAATATAGATGGACCACTGAATATAAAAATAGGAAGAGAAAAGATTACTGAGGTAGAAGAATTTTG
>JAAAKQ030162768.1:0-12677 GCA_010016005.3 Zanna intricata | reverse complement strand
CTTCATTCACATTCATACATATCATCCTCTGAAGTAATACCTTACGGTAGTTCCGGAGGCTAAACAGACAAAGAAAGACATAAAAAAGTATACAAAACAAGTGCTGTGTACGGTTCAAACGACAAAATTATCAAAACGAACGGTCTAAAGAATTATAGCACAAGGGAAATCAAATGAAACTGAGAACTCATCCGTGTTTGTTTTCTCGAGAAAACGTGTAAATCGGCCCAGTACTGTGTATAAAAATTATATTCGTTTGACACGGATGCTTTGAAGCGTTTAAGAAGTAAATTTTATGTAACCAAAAAATGCGTTCCTACTGTGAAGAGAATTATGCAAAAAGTGCAATCAATTTCAAGGGGAGTGAAAGATCTTTAAGGAGAATATTACGTTAAATGGACGTAGATGAAAAAAAAAACAGAAGACAACCGTAAAATACTGATTGAACAGCATGACATAAAAGTGTGAAGAATGGAATTTCTACGAAAAATTTCTCTGTTTCGCGAAGAAGGAAGAACGATTGTATTTACTCATCTGAGTGTACACAATTTTTTATCTGTATATACAATACAGGTTTTATCTATGTGTATAATTGTATACACAGATAAAACACCAGTTTCCCAGGGTTCAATATTAATAACTGTTTATGCCGGCTGTAATAAAGGATTCAGTAACAAAGCTTTACTTATTTATGAGTGAAATAAGAGAAGACATAATCACAAATCGATGGATTCCGAAAAGTACACTAAATGGTTACGGGAGAAGTGTATTCCCAACTGGGCAGCTCGGTTCCATCATTGTACTAGATAACGCTAGTATCACAACGTTCAGCTAAAAAAACGTTCTAACTTTTTTAAAAAATGACATAATAAAATGGTTTGCGGAACAACGACTTAATTGCTTTCTGGCCACGACGGAGACTGAAGTACATGATATTATAAAATTACAAAGAAAATCAAAAGAAATTTTTAATAGACAACATTTTCGAAAATTATGATCACACAGTTCTTTGCAACTTTATCACCCTGAGTTAAATAAAATTGAAATGATTTGAAGTCAAGTGAAAGGGGAAGTAGCTAAAAAAATGCAATTTTTAACAAGTCGGATATTCTTAAGTTGGCTAAAGAGGAATTTCATAAAATGTCTGAAGCTCAGTGGAACAATGTCTGCGAGCATGTTGTCACTGTTGAAATAAATACGTAGATGATGAACAATTATATGATGCGCACATCCACAATTTTGTGATAACTGAGAATTGAGAATCGGACACGTGCTCTTTAGAATCTACCGACGGCAGCGACTTCGGAATTTGCGAGCTAGAGCAATAAAAGGAGTAGAAAAAATAATGTAACAATGTTAACTACTAAAACCTTTTGAAAAGGAATTTTCATGATCTTAATTTTGAAGTAAGTTAAATTTCATAAACCACCCTAATTTTTTGGGTAGCGTGCTTTGAGCTTCCTAAAAACATGATAAATATCTTGTTAATATAATGGCCTTGTCCAATTTCTATCCACTAGTACCCACTATTAAATAAAGTTTAAAATAAATTCTACTCAAAGAAAAACATCTAAAAAGTAGTGGTTTAAATTTAGTTTTTTTTACATTTTTAATAAAGCTCATATTAAAAAAAACCAATACAATTACTAACTACATTTAACATTAAATGTAATAAAGTTAAAATTTAGAGTTAAAATTATTAGAGTTGAAAAAAAAGAAGAAAAAAAGAATTATATATATATATATATATATATATATAGGGTCATCAAAAAGGATAAACTTTAAAAAAATCGCATCTCAAATTACTAGAGATAATCAAACGGTATTTTTTTTTTAATTCGAGTCAAAAAGTATTTTTTACATACCTTAGAAAGTTTAAATATAAACTACGTTGGTCGCTCTGCAAACATCCAGCCGATAAACGTATCCGCAGAGAAAAAGTCTTAGGTTGTCAAATTTGGGCTTCTCGGAGAGCAGAGCACAGGGTCGGCCTTACCAGTCCAATAATTAGGGAATTTTTCACTGAGAGCACGTCGAAATCCTAAGCTAAAGTGTGGGGGGGCACTGTCGAAACATTACAGCAACGTTACTTTTACTTTCTTGTTCAATTTGGTCGATTTGGAGGAAAAAGGTACAGTTGTATTACGGCTAAATATTCCCTTTGATAGTAGTAAACGTTCCCTGTGATAGCTTATGAAAAAAGAATGGACCAGTCACACGACCGGGTGTCATACGTTTACTTTTGGAGAGTCTCTTACATATTCAATAATTTCATTGGGTTGCTGAGATTCCCATATCCTAAAATTATACCGGTTGACACAAGAAATCACATGGAGAGTCACTTCATCCGTAAACACAACACAGTTTTAAAATGTTTCATCATCGTCAATGTTATTAAGCATTTTACTTGCGAATTCAACATGTTTAGGACGATCTGTAAGTTTAATTTGATGTTCATGCTAAATTCTGTAAGCGTGAAGGCGTAAACGCTTGTGCAACCGTTGGCGTATAAGTTCCACTGCTTCGTTACTCATTTTGAACCGTCCGGAGGACTTGGTTTCACGTTGCCAGATTCCTAAAACTGCTCGTATCATCTTCTAATGATGTTTGCATGAAAGGGATTATTGCCATAAACACGCCGGGAAGTCCGTTGGACAGTTATAACCGATTTACTACGGTAACCGCAACGGAACTGTGTTTCTGTAACTGTCGTTACTGCACTGACTGACGGTGGCGCAGAGGCATTGTGCGTTGTGCGCTACAGTTCAAGGTCACAGTCTGTCACGTCTAACATGTTTTCCCTATTTTTTGCAGTTCCAATTAATAGTTCATCTCAATTTCATAGGATATTATTATTTTTTTTTTATTGCTGCAACTTCTTTCGATGATCCAAATATATATACACATACACACGTATATACTAATTATAATGTTTTTCTTTACATATGTTTTATTCTATTTACCTACTATTTTTTTTAATTTAGCAGATTTGTATTTACTTTAAATAATGCTGCTGGTAAGAAAAAACTTTTTAAGACATTTCATGTAAAAAGCTTGTATTTAATAAAAATGAGAGACAAGTTACGGAAAAGTAATGTAAAAATAATACTACCAAAACGGAGTTTTAAAATGCGCGGGATATCAATTATTTTTTTATCCAAAATTTTTCCACTAAATTTCCTGAATTTAGTTGCAAAAATTTTTGAATATCAGAATGACATCAAAACTATACTGATAGATCATTACAATAATTGTTTCTATCTGTATAACGTGTTTTTTTAATAAAATAGAATAAGCCAACGTATACATAGTGTATCATGAAGCTCTTCCGGAACTTTCATAACTTATTCTACTTGTGAAAATATTGGGTGAAGTGAGAAGGTACTGAAATTTTTAGAACTTAATGATGGGAAACAATTAACCATTTCTTATGGTTTTTGACCTGAAAGATCGAATAAAATAGGTCAAGCACGGCGGAATCTGCAGTATTTTTTGAGAAAGACGGGCTAAAACCAATACATTGGAGGAAAAAACCTTGTTGTTTAGGTTTGATATAAATATTTTTTTTTTTGATGGGCGAAAACGTTTGGGTGTTATCATCACCCGTTATAAAATTGGGAAAGAAAAAAATTTAATAACTGAAAAATTAAAACTGATATTACAGATAACAGTTCTTTTAATTAAAAAGACTTATAACTAATATCACAGAAATAACCTACAACTACTTACAAATAACCTACTTGAAATAACCTACAACTAATATCACAGGTCATATCATAACTAAAATAAATTAAAAAACTAAAATATTAAACTAAAGGCTAAAATTTATAACTAATAAAATACAGAATAGAAAAAAGACAAAATCACAAAAACTTACAAATAAAATCACAGTCGGAAAAAAGAAAGGAAAAAAAATTATATATATAAATAAAAACTTAAGTAATATAAACTAAAACAAAAGTCCGTGAGGAGTGTAAAGAGCCTCTCACGGATAACGAAAAATAAACTTCTAACATTCAAACGAAAATCATGAACAAGAAAAAAAACTAAAATCAGATTTATCTCGATAATAAAAATACAACGCAAATGACAAGAAATAGTATATGTTAGATTTTATGATACATATTTATGCTTCGTAGAAATAACAACGAATTATTTAACCATTTCTTATCATTGCCCTGGATTTGTCTGATGTTTCTGGTCAATTTAAATTTACGACGCAATGCCGCATAACGTACGCAATCCACAAGTATGTGGTGCACAGTCATGTGGCAGTTGCATCGCGCATATAGTGGTATGCGTCCTCCTGACATCAGGTAATCGTGCGTAACTCTGGTATGTCCTAGTCGCAAATGACAGAGGACCACTTCCTCATGAGGAGTCCTACATGAGGAGTCCCATAGCAACACACAGTCTTTGATGTGTTGGAGTTTGTCATCGACCGAAGCCAACCACTCACCTTGCCACCATGACCGAAGAGACTGTTTTACAAAACTAATAAAGTCAGAAGTAGCAACATGAATGGTAAAAGGAGGTTGATTGCATGCGTCTTTAGCAGCGGAATCTGCACATTCAATACCTGGAATTCCTAAAAGGCTAGGAATTCAACAGAAACTCATTTGTTTGTTGCGGTGGTTCAACACAGCGATTGTATTAAAGATTTCACTGACCAAAGAATTTTTAGAGTATAAATCTTCTACAGCTTATAAATCTTCTACAGCAAGTGCACTACAGGAGTCTCTACAAATAAGAATATGACGGTATTTTGGATTAACAATATTCAATGCCTTATTGATAGCGTACAATTCTGCCATGTATATAGCTGTAATTTTAGGTAGACCAAACATATAAGTTCTATCTTAGACAACAAATGCGCAACCAACGGTATAATCCTGTTTAGATGCATCTGTGTATATTATTGCATCAGGGTTTATATTAGAAACAATATGGTGAAAACATTGCTGAAAGAAGATAGGTGATGTTGATTGCTTTTTGTATATTGTAAGATCAAAAATAAAATTTATAGGGCCGATTCTCCACGGAGGATATGAATAAGGATAAGCTGGAAAAACGGAAGGTTTAAAAGCTGTAATATCCGTCTAGCACGTACACCCGTAAGTTCAATATGACGTGCGTAGTCTTCATATTTTTGAAAATTAGGTTTCGAAAATTCCGCGGTAAAAGCCGGGTGATTCGGTTGGCCTTTAAGACGGGTACAGTAAGTTGCTAGGAGGTGGTCACGTCTATCCCAAAGTAACGGTTTACCGGACTTGACAAGTATGCTGGATTTTAGATTTGCTTTTCTAAATCTTAATCTAAATGCTTGATTTAAAAGCATCTGTAGCAAGACGAAGAAACGAATAATGTACGGCATCTAACATCTTCAACGCTTTATTTCGCGCTGAAGAGTAGGCGATAAAGCCGTAATCTAAGCGGAACAGACTAAGGAATAAAAACGCAACGTACATGATCTATCGGCTCCCAATCGGTGCTGCTAAGGACTCGAAGCATATCAAAAAATTTGGAACTTTTTGATTTTAATTCTTTGATGTGTTTGACGGTTATAAAAAACTAAATCTAGAAACCTGATATCAGGAAAGAAAACAAAGCAAGAAGGAAAGTTCTTCTTTTAAAAAACCTTGCGGAATATAAGTGTCTCGCAACCGAGAAAAGACTACACATTTTGTCTTCTCAAGTGAAAAGTTTCAGCCGGTAACCCTGAACGAAGGTTCAAGGCGAGATATAGTTTTCTGAAGTAGTCTCTTTGCAGTGGTTGTTGAACCGGGTAATATATTTAGCGAAGTCATCGATAAATAACGAAGATGAAACGGGTGGGTGCACACATTTAGTGACTGTTGATGGCAGTAGAAAATTAGGTGGTATTTAATACCCTGCCATTCTCTCCATTCTTCAAGATGGCGATGCCTGATAGAGAATCTCTGATACGAACACGAAAAGTTCGATTATTTAAAAATCCCCTAATAAGGCGAGAATATTACTACTGATTTCCCAATCTTTAAGAGTGTTTAAAACACCACGTCACCAGACTGTGTCGTACAATACGGCCTGCCTTTCTAATGTCAAAGAAGATAGCGACGAGGCGCTGGCGATGTAGGAAAGCGTTTTTAATAGCTCATTATGTGATACAAAACTGTCAGTAGAAGATCGTCCTTGTCGGAACCCACATTTTTCAGGTGAAAAAAGTCATTATTCTCCACATACCAGGTAAGTCTACGGTTCACCATTCTCTCTAATAGTTTGCATAAAACGCATTTCAGAGAGATAGGACGATAGAATGAAGGGTTTGACTTGTCTTTACCAGATTTGAATACTGTTACGACAAAGGCTTCTAACCAGATGGCTGGAAAGACTTGCGCAGTGATTAACCTTCATAAATATTCAATAGGTGTTGTAACGACGAATTAGGAAGATGTGATAGTATACCGAGTCAAATGTTGTCGGGTCCAGGACAAGTGTCACGTGAGGTTTTAATTGCGTGTGACACCTCGTTGAATGAAAATGGAACGTTTAATTCACCTACCTAACCAACTAAATTTAATGATAATATTTCCATTTGTAATTTGTACCTCTGAAATTCGTTACTGTATGCTGAGGTGAAGGAGACAATCTGATAACTTACTTGCCACTACAGATGGTGTTGTGATGAGTTCTTCTTCATTAATGAATGCGAGAAAGGATGGTTTTGGTCATCCGCAGATTGTACGGATTTTTTTCGAAATAGCAGACGTGGCTGTAGTGCGTGAGATGGTGTCTACGTATTTTCTCCATGACTTCCTCCTAGCGTCTAAAAATACCCGACATATCACTCTCGCCTTACGGTACAATTCGATATGTTCATTGGTTGGGCTGGGTTAAATATGCGCAGGGCCTGCCGTCGTTTGCTAATAATTTTGGCAATCATCATTCCACCAAGGAACGGAAGGACTTCAAGGGTTTGCCGATGTTTGTAGGATATATCTTTTAGCATTCTCAAGTATCAGAGACATAAAGGAGGTAAGTTCGTCAAGGGCGTCTGCACCATCGCCATACTGTGATGAGAAGGCTCTATTGTAACTATTTCAGTCTGCCTTTTCTACAACAATCCATCCCCGGGGACTTTCATTAAACTTTCGATCGACACCAAATGTTACAATTATTGGTCTATGATCACTGCAGTGAAGATCGTCACAAGCAGACCAAGTAAGACATGAAGGCATATGAACCATCATTCAGTAGACAAAGATTCAAATCTTGTCTCAATCGATTTATCATGCTTCCTTGAGGGGAGCAGAAAGATGAGCCCCGAGAAACATGATGGACATTGAAGAAAAGTCCAAATTTTATTTTGCCAATATGCATTATATGTACCAGTTTGTTAGAAATGCTCAAAAATGAGCCCGCCATTTAACTAGCGAACGAAGCATTTTAGGAAATATATTTATCTGAAGTTTTTCCATTAATTTCATGAGTAGAATAGGTTATGAAAGTTCAGGAGAATTTCGTGATAAACTCTATACAACAAAAAATATAACAGAATTTTTATAACTTTCTTCTTTCATTGAATTCGGTTAATAAAATATAATTTTAAGTTTTTAATAAATGATTTTATTTTATGGGAAGTAAAAAGTAAAAACTTTTTTCATCCATGAAAACAAAGTTGGTCTTAACTGGCTAAAAATAAAAGTCTTATCGTTACAAACTGACTTAATGGTTCAAATGTTAAACCTTTCCCACTTTTTGTATCTTTGAGCGTCCAACACTTTTATTTTAGTCACATAACACCAACAGTATCTTAATCGATGAAAGGAAAAAATATTTATATTTTCTTTAAATTTTAAATAAGAGCGTCTAACTTTATTTATAATATAAAACTTTTCTTTCTTCGTACGTTTTAGATAAAATCGATCATTAAAAAAATGGTTTAAACCGTTTCAGTTTAATAAAAAATAAATATGTGGTGTTATGTTAGAAGTAGATAAACATACTAGAGAGTAAATATAAAGTAAAATCTTTGTTTACTAATGATCTTATGACATAATACTTCTAAACAAGATATTTTAAACATTGTTTTATATTGGGTTTTCCAGTGAAATTAATTTTCTTTTATAAGTCTAGTAATTATCAATTAATACATGTAATAAATCACTGATAATCGTATTTTATTTTCATTGCAATAAACCTACAGTATATGCAAAATTTCAAGACAACTGAAAAATTGGATTTGGATAAAAACTTATCCCAGGATTTCACTCTTCATAAGAAATGTAGTACGAGTTAATTTTTATAATTTAAATTTTTTTACTTAATTCTGCTTATTTAACACATCCACAACTACTATAAATTATTACACACGTATCACATATCACTACACAATAATTACAAAATAAATAATAATCATAGATATTAGTAACGTTTTTATAATGATTATACAGATTTACCCTTTACAATTTTCTTCTACGTGTAACACTCTTTAAAGTAGAATATATTAAACAATTTACTTATAAAACGCAGATTTTTGCGAAATTTTAACAACTAAATTCAATATTAAAATAGAATTTATCTTGAAAAAATAACAAATGGTATTACACAAGTATAAATAAAAGATTATTCAATCAAAACTGCAGCTTTCAATTATTATATTTTGAAAATCTATTGTCTAAATTTCAATACAAGGATTTAATTTATATATATATATATATATATAATAGATATCACCAAAACTCATTTTTACAGATCTTGTACACCGTTATTTTAAAATAAATAGAATGAAAAACAGGATAAAATATTAAATTATAAAAAATATATACATTTAAAAAATACATATTTCCTTTTTAAATATATATATATATATATTGTTAAAAAATAAACCCATTAATTTTTTTTTTTTGTAAATCCTTTCTACGTTTGTACATCAAAATTATAACAAAAGACTGAAATTATTTACTTATGCGTGTATATATATATATATGTGTGTGTGTGTGTGTGTATACATATGTATACCGATACGTATCATTTATTTATATATATATATATATATATTTTACAACAAATCATCAAATAATATCAAAAACAATTCCATTTATTTAAAGTAAATATGGTTTAAGGTTTATGAGATTGTACAAGACTACATTTCATTCACATTCTTACATATCATCCTCATTCATCCTCTGAAGTAATACGGTATTACGGTAGTATTTACCCTAAACAGAAAAAGAAAGAAAGAAAGGTTTTTTCCTGTTAGTCAGCTATAAAACTAAGATCGGAAATCCTAGTTTTCTTTTTACCTGATTTTCATCCACTTTCCATTAAGTAACTATAAGGAATAGAGTTTTCGGCAACCTGCAGATCATCCACATTTGAAAACAATTTTGGAAATGGATTAATACAACTTTTAAAGAGATATGTCGGCCAGGGTCGATGTGAGAGCAGATGCAACAAAGACCCTTCCGTTATTCAGAAGCCAGTAACGTTGGGAAGCATGTAGTAGTGAAGGTGCTCATGAATCCTTAAAGCTTCGTTGAGTAGGGGAATGGAGTCTGCGAATGAATTCTGGCAGAGAGCGGATGCTTTCTGCCAAAATATGTGCAGGTTCCACCAAAGTAACGGATCGGATATCCAGGGTTAGCCTGAAGTAGGACTGATCTCGGCGGCTAACCTTGCTACAGAAGGGATTACCTCATCGTGCAAAAATCTATCGTGGCTGACGGTACATATGAAACATTCTGTTTCGGAAAGCGAAACAGAAGAAATCATGGATCAATAAGAATTCGACATAGTGAAGAGAATTCGGTGAAGAGACATAAGGTAAAGAGAGCTGTTTTCAAGAACAGTTTACTCAGTCCCAAGTACTTTTTTCACAAAAGACGATGGTAACTTTGCTAGGGCAAGCTCTTTTCTTATAGCTGGTAAGATCGCTAGTTGTTCTGTGTATATAAATCGTAAAGCTCATTCGTGACAACTGTTAGATATGGACAATTTTTACACGGTTGAGCTTGCTATATAGTACTCTTACTATGCTATTC
Organism: Zanna intricata; assembly: GCA_010016005.3. NCBI lineage: Eukaryota > Metazoa > Arthropoda > Insecta > Hemiptera > Fulgoridae > Zanna > Zanna intricata. The sequence continues at coordinate 2,655 of JAAAKQ030162768.1, read as the reverse complement.
AGAACAATTCTGCAGAAACAGTGCATATATATATATATTCCGAAATTTTAAGCACACTAACTGCTATCCAAACAAAAACTCTCGGGATGACCGTATCGCAAACATCCTGCCTATTCTGTATGTACTAAACCGAATGGAACAGTGGTATATATTTGTATGGACTCACGACATGCTTGTATTTCTTCAGCTGCCAGAATAGCAACAACTTGTGGCAATATGGATATAATCCCGATTCGCATGGCAGACGTTAAAAGTCGTTACAGTATCAGAAACAAATGGCGTAATGAGTGGAGAAAACTATATGCAATTAAAAGTACTCCATATAAATGAAAGAGCGACCGAAACTGACTCGCTAGAAAGGATTGGAGGAAACCAGACTCAGAGTAAGCCACACAACAATAACAATCTCATATTATTAATCGGTGAAAAAAGAACAATTTACGATGTATGTGCTAAACCACTTCCTGGTAAACATATACTGGAAGAATGTACAATACATTAAAACCTCAGACAGAGGAACGGATTAAGAAACAATATAGCTGCTGATTTAGAAAACGTCAAAGAGAGAAAACAATTGCCCACCTAGAAGCCAGCGGATTACTTACTCGTTTGAAGTAAGCCTTCGACAAAAATCAGTGTGTGTGTTTGACTGAGAATCCCTGCATGAAGGCCTGTATACCTCAACAAAGGATAATTTGTACTTTTAATTAAAAATCCCTTCATTATTTCTAATAATAAAGAATCCCTTTTTATTTTAATTAAAATGGATTTTAATTTTTGTTTTTATGTATCGGTCAGGGCACTTTACACAGTGTATGTTATATGTGTGTATTTAATTTAATATTTAATTTTTACATTTATTTTTGTGATTTGTAAAAATTGAAGAGCCCTGTATACCCTTATAGCTAAAGATCCTACAGCTGATTTTTTTTTTTTTAATAATGTTACGAGGACGTAAATGAAACAAATTGCATGAAGGTCATCACAACTTTTTTGTAATGACCTTAGAAGTCGGAGCCCACATAACTAAAAAAAAAGGAAGAAGAAAAAAATATATATATAGAAAGAGAAAGAAAGTGTGATTCCACATTGCACAGCATTCGTTTGGGAGATGATTAAATAGCTAAAGATAAGGAAAAAAGTTCAATGAACATAGACCACAAAACGCTTCGTTAGCGAGTTTCGGCTCGTAAAAAAGTTTTAGCTCTGTTTTCTGCTCCTTCTATGAAATTAAGCCGTACTAAAAATCTTGAGGGACAAAGTGCTAAAATTCTTGGGGTGTAAATTTGGTACTTATAATTTTTTATCTAAGAACTTGAATAAAATCATTATAGGTTTATCATTTAGGTTTTAAGAAAAACGGGGTAAAAAACGAAAAAGTTCCTTCGAAAAGTACACTTTTTTGGGTTTGAGAAAAAATAACTTTATTAACTTACCAATAAAAAAATAAAAATTTCTGTGTATTTCAACATATAATTTCACTTTATATATGATTTAAGAATTTATTACAAAATAAATGTAAAGTATTGATTATCTACGAGTACTGTATGATGTAAAAGTTACAATTAATAAATATTAAATTAAAATTCAACTACCCCTACATTAATTTTAAATGTTGAAAATTATCTTCTAAAAACAAACCCTGAGAGTTAATGGTAATCTTTAGAATTTATATTAAAATTTGCATACGTTGTTTATTAATTGTTTCTAGTGGGTAGTTATACAATCAAGCGTACTTTATCCTATATTTTAATAATTTGAGAAGTTTCCCAAAATACAGCGTAGAATTTAATTTACTTAACATAAAATAAAATTATCTTATTAACGAATGATAAAGGAAAAGTTAACAGTTGTTTCTTACTTACAAAATAATTTAACTTACTTTACTGTGTTTATTAATCTTTAAAGAATTTATCTCATCTTTTATAATACAACTTGTGAACATCTTAATGAAAATACTGTATGGATAATTTAAAGAAATTCTTCAATTCATAGAATTAATTTTCTCTACAATTAAAACAACTAATTTTATAAATTAACAAAATATTGTATAACACAAAATGTTATTACTCTATAACACGGTATCATACTCTATTACTCTGCCGTTAAACTTCATGAGCAGGAATGAAGGCAGTGAGAGGTAGGTAAATTAAACCTTGATTGGAGGCAAAGTAAGTATAATAAAGCATGAAGAGTAAATAAAATACTTCACTTTTCTATAATAATAAGCGTTTTATATATATATAATTGGTTAATATTTGATATTAGATAAAAATACAGAAAAATAACGTAAAACAGACTATATTTCAAGATAGAACTGGTCATAATTTGAAATATTTTTTTTTTACCGATAGAGTTAATTCCCCACAGAAGCTTACAAAAAAAAGCTTGTGGGTGAAAATAACAAAATAGAAATTTTGTAGCTTATAGAAATACCATACCTGATTGGCATTCGTACACGGGACCTCGGGATAGAAGGCTGAGGAGAAGAAATACCGGCTTTTCTTGAAGACATATTTAATTAATTTGTGGTAGTCATTAACAGTATAGTTGTTCAAATTTAATATTGGATTTTATTTCGGGGTACTTCCGATGAAGCATTCGGGCCCCTCTTAGGTTTGAGAGGTCGCGAGTGGGTGGGGGAGGGGCACTCGT
>JAAAKQ030162757.1:0-12677 GCA_010016005.3 Zanna intricata | reverse complement strand
TATAATCAGATAATAATGTTCGCTAAGTACTTCTTCGGTTCTCCTTACCGAAGAAGTTCTAGCGAACTTCTTGATAATAAAAAATAAAAAAAGAAATTTCTAATGTTTAACTAATTAATTTATAAAAACTTAATTATAATATTCGTATTTCAATGGAAAAAATATACACTCTTAAGTTGGTTAAAATATATTCGGTCATTCGCAGGTGATACATCTACAAACGCATAATTTCATACAATCTCTAATTTTTCATATTATTGCTTCAATTCCAAGGATGTTATTCAAAAACCATATTTTGAACGATCATTGACAAATATATTTTTGGCATAAAGTATCTGTTATGAATAAAATCAAATGTTAGGCTCTTATGTTCGGTAATTTGATTAAATTACTCACATTTACAGAAAACGTTCCTTAATTTTCAGTAGATTTATCCTCTATATGTTTTTTACCTCAGTGTTTACTTATTTTTAAGTAATTAAAAATATCTCCTTTCTAAAAGATAATATTAACCACAAATGCCGGGAAATACATCTTATTACAAAAATACAGAAATCTGTTTTTAAAGGAAAAGCTCGTATTGTGAATGCGTAATGTATTGGTACGATGCTTCTATCTGAAGATGAAATATGGTTGATCGACAATAGTGTTTTTAATCGTGCAATAAATGTAATATTATGTATTTATTCTAAAAATAATAAATAAATAACAATAAATTGTTACATTTAATCTTGTTGGAAAAGTTTCAGATCAGGGATAAAAGTTCTAATAAATCAAAAACTTCCATTTGGACCAATATCAAGAAGTAATTTTGAAATGCTAGTTGCGTTATATAAAAGCAACAAATTAAACCCAGAACATTTTTTTTTTTTTTAAATCCTAGGATTTAGTCTACCACTTGTAAGTTTGTCACAAATTTAATGAACACGTGAAAATACTTTATTTATTACAAATCCACAGTACTGGTTATTAAATGATAAAACCGCAACGTAACTTGTATACTTAACGTAGAAAAATTTATAACAAAAATTTAACGTTTACCTGATATTAATTTTTGTTTAGTTCTTCGTAAGGATATATTTTGTATTTACATTCATAATATTGTTTAATAAAGTAAAAATTCAGGAGGCTTTGAAAAAAATTACAAACTTAAAATACTACCAGTTGGACATTTTGCAAATCGGAGAATTTGACTCATTACAAAACGAATAATATCAAAAAAATGTGCTCTTTCATTACGTTTATACATTATCATTCTCATTTTATCATGTTTGACCGAATTTATAATGTTGTCTATAACTTATACCTAATAAAATTATATAACTAATAAAATTCAGTAAGTCTTTTTTCAAGTTAGTTTTTAAAAGCATTTATATATTTTTATATATAGAAACAATATTCGAAAATTTTAAGTTTTTTCAAATTATACAGCCTTTGCCTGAAACTTGTTTGGTAGTCAAAATACACGTAAAAATGGCGGGCATATGCAAACATTTCCACTCAGAAGTTCCAGAATATACGTTTACGCATGTAGTTTCTATTCGATTTTATCACTTGCAATTCTGAATTTATTATATGATTGGTCTATTTTATACTTACAATTTTATATTTCAGAAAATAAAGACCAGGTGCGCTATTCCGAAGAGATTACCGGAGTAGAAAATATACTTTCTTGAAATAAACAATTACATTAGAATCCAATTCATGTCAAGTAAAATGGATTAGTCTAGAAAAGATATCTAATAACTTTATTACATGTAATAACGTAACCACACACATAGGATTGTTAAATTAATGACATCAGAATATTTGACAAATCTGTAATTAGTATTCATCATCTTACACCGTTTTTGAAAGCACTCTTACAGAAAGCAACTCTATCCGATTAACTTCTTTCAGCAAAGTTCATTGTTTACTTTCCTAATTCAACTCTTCAGTATTATTTTAAGGATATTTACTCCTGTTTAATATTTCTTCTGAAATTAGTAATTATATAATTAATACCATACTTTTAACTGCATAGGTAATGAATCGTTTAGAAATGCCGGTTAGATAAATAATGAAGTCAACAAAATATTTATAGGTTAGACTGTAATTTATTTAATTTGAAAAACATTTAGTTTAATAGCTAGTTAAAAACATGTTATTTTAATCCACGAACCATATAAATTCTTACTAGTAAAGATTTGATACCCTGTTTAAAATTTTAATTAGGTTAAATTTTAGAGTCCTAATAAAGACGAAACATTGGCTTCAAGACCAAGTCCCAGCTACTTGGGTGGGGTCCAGGAAAGACCTGGATACCCAGCTCCGGGTTTAGAAACAGGCACTGAAAAGAACTAACTGGCTGACTGGATGACCTGTCGTACCGGATTTATGGCCCGTTAGAGTGAAAACCCTCTGGGCCGTGCTATTCTTTGTTGTAGTTCCAGCCACAGGGAAGAAAGTAAAAAAAAGAAGAAACATATTAATCGTCGGTGAATATTTTCGTTCAAAACTAAAGAAATAAAGAACAATAAGTTCGTTAATATTCAAATAAGGAATAATAAAAAGTTATAGGTTCACAGGTCTCTTTGCAAAATAAAGAAGAAATCATTACTTGATTTCTTATCAAGTTAATAACAGTGACTCATTTTCAACTAAACTAAGGAAGATCAGAAAACTGAAGTTAATTAAATTATTATCATTCTCGCTCTACTTTCGCCAAAAGAATGTTAATTTTTTTGAAAAATAAACAGCCAGTTAAAAACAAATAGATGCCAAAATTTAAATAAGAATAAGTCTCTTGGTGGAGACTTATTAGAGAGTATGTATAAAAATGCCCAGTTGAACCGAAAAAGTTTGAATGTTACATTTTAAAAAGAGATTGTTATTAGAAAAAATGGTTATTAGATTGTAATTAGGAAACATGATAAATATTTAATTCTGTGAATGTTTGTGGCATAATAATATCGCACAAAGTTTATAATAAACACGAAATGATATTTGAAATATGTCATTTCTTTGAGAAATTACTTGCAAAAAAAAATTATTTAACAAATAAAACATAGAAGAAAACTTGTTTTAAAGAAAAATGTTCAGTAATAATAAAATTATAAGTTAAACATACTTTTTGAACATAAGAGTGGAATCTTGTTGAGTGATCAAGACTCCAACAAGGAGACTTTTAGACTAAATTGTCTTGACAAACATTGCCTGCATTCCAGAATAAAAGACAATGATTAAATTGTTAATCTCCAGTTAAAGATTTAAAAATTAACACACTATTTACGTATAAATATCTAGATTTATACATTTCTTAAATATAATTTTTAATTATACAATTGTATAAAAAGGTACTTTGAAAATAATTAAGAATTATTTTAATGGGAAATCACCCATTAAAATTTCTCTTCACAATTCATGAAATTCATCCATTACAATAAATATTTAAGTGTTACATGATAAGTAGGACAAAAGTAGAAATTTATACATGTATGATTATGAAATACAGAAATTTACATATAAAACGGTAAATATATATCTTGTAAATTTTTTTAAAGATAAAAGAAGTTAATCTCTTAAATTTTCTAACTGAATAAAAAATGTGATATATTAAAGGAAAAATCTATGTATCTATAATAATGAGTGAATCTATAAGTAAATAATTATACAGTGATAGATTTTTTGAAATTAACCATAAATTTATTGACTTCCAAACAAATTGAAAATTGGATTTCGTGTTGAATATGAATAGGTGTATTACATTCTTCTAAACTTACCTGCTAATTAATAATTATAGACTTTATTTGTCTTCTGTAAAATCAAACAGTATTAATGATTGATTTATTATTTTGATTTCAATTGTATTATACACAACGGAAATATTTTCTAACCAATTGGAGCTGAGATAAAGAAACCGTTACTGTGTAACTTTAGCTCAGCAAATTTGTTTCTACCGAAGTGGCGGGCGTAATTCTGCAGTTACTATATGCCTATTATATAACCGGACATGGCTAGCAGAAAGGAAAAAATACCAACTTATAAACATTATTTATAACAGTTCATAACATTGCAGTATATATATATATATATATATATATATATATATATATATAATATATTTATTATATTAAACATCATATATATTCATTGCAGTATATTAACATGTTGACTTCTATGAGATCCGATTCTAATACTTAGGTATTAAGCTATATGTGCAGCTGAGCTACGAGATTCTTTTTGATATATATTTTAGCCCCTAACAGATTCACAGGCAATTTTAACAGTTGAAAATTTCAGATGGTCTCCTAAGAATCTTTGTTACATCTCATTTTTTAGCATAAAAACGTCATAGTTTAGAAGAGAAAATTACAACGATAACCATTTCAAATATATATTTGGTTTCTGTGTGCATTGACCGATTCAAAAGTAAATAAGCTATTTCCTAATCTTATAAATATACATTATTTTTATAAAGTAACAAATTATTGTTACAAAATAAATTTAATTTGTAAGATACTTTTGTAATTTAGGCCTGAAAATAAGTTAAGACTCAGTATCGGTGTGTGCTAAGTACATGTTCCTGAACTTTTTCTTCTAAATGATTGTTAAATCGAAATAATTATATTTAAAAATATCTATAAAAGTTGTTCATTGATTGTTTTATATATTTTTTAAAACTGCTGTATTCTTTATAAATTATTATATTTTATTTTTTCCATGTCAAAGTTCCTGTTGAATTATATTTTAGAAAGTGGTACATAAAATAAAAAGTAAAGTGATATAATAAATTGGATATAAAATTGTTTCCATTAGCAATGTGAACCACACAAACCTATATTCTAGGATTTCATTATTTCAGATTACTGAAATAATTTTTCCCTTATTTTATCCTTATAAATAAAACAGTGTACTGTAATTATAAGATTCCCATTGTTAAAGATGTTGTTGAAGTAAAGCAGTCGAGCGCGGAGGACCAATATAATATACACAATATAAAACATAATATATTATGTTTAGTAACTGTTGTGATGTAGTCGTTTTTAGATGAATAAAGACCAGCTCTTTATTAGACGATTATTTATTATAGTACATGGTAATATGCGTTGATGACTTTAACCGTTTCGTATAATTTAACTGTTTCATATAATTTTCCCAAATGAATAATAATTATTTTAAACTTTTGAATAATGAATTTATTAATCGAAATAAATAGCTTATGAGTAATAAAAAAGACTTATGAATGATTTCGCTTATGAATATTCGACTGCTACGACCGACGACTTGAATACAACTGTGTAGTTTTACGGCTGCGTCTGCGACTGCGACTGCGATTGGATTACTATTACCACCACACTGGGGTCTGGAATTCTACTGCCTGTTGTCTATACTAACATCTGAATACGACTAATAATCGGAACAGGAACGAACCAATAAAATTTATTTCTAAGTTTAGTTATCAACGCATAGATTAAACGTAATACCCATTATTCTTGTTAGATTTGCTAAATTTATCTTTTTTATTTTTGAGTTATCGATTTGTATCTCCTTCACTGAAATATATTTATGTCTCATGTTTTTTTAAATATGATTAAACAAAATTTAACAGACAATGACATTTTGTGTAGAAAATATATAGATTAAAAAGAAAAAAAATTGCGAGAAAAATGTTTTTGTGGCAGTATAGTCAGGTATTGCTGTTTTATATGTAGCAGTCAACTTGGTATATTACTTTTTAATCTTAGGTAGTAGATAACAGTACTAAATTCTGTAGTTGATAAGAATCCTTTTCCAGTGATTGAAAAATATTTTCTAATAGTTTTGAAAAAAAAAATTCAAATTTTTTTTTTCTTTTGTATAATTTTTTGTAAAAATTATGTTAGGAGATGATTGTTATCATAAAATCTCTATTTATCTGATAATATAAATTCCTTCACTGCTCTTCAAATTACTATTGACTCTGCATTATGTTAGTTAACAAATTTCTAAAAACTACACTAATAAAATTATGCTCGCTTCCTCCATTTACTGTAGTTTAGTGATTATAATAACACACTGTATTTACAAACAAATTTCTATTCTTAAATTATATTTACAACCAGTTTCTTAGGTAGACACCGTAAGTAAATTTCATCACACTAAGCAAATGTAAAGAAGTCTCCTTGAAACATACTGATTAAATACATTCTGAAGAATATCAGTACTAGATCAAAGATAGCATATGCAATGATAAAGTGTAAAATACTAGACACTAGAATTTACAAAACGTTCAGTATGGATAAAACCACAAAATAAACGAAAAAGTAACTTATGAACAAATCGCACCAAAAACATGAACAATCATAATCTAAAATACTTAGATGACGCACAACTCAAGAATAGAAGCCCCAACCCATATCACTATTAAATTCCTAGGTTTAATACGTAGACCCGAATTAAATCTTAGTCATTGTCCAAGAGGTTTAGAATTAGGTGGTTTTCGTGATCTCTAAATTTTACCTTACACTTGTTTACTAATTAATGCGACTTCTTCCCGAATATGGGTAATATAGGTAAAGTACTCATGGATTTAGGTGTTCCGAGCGAACCATGGCGCCTACATTATATATTCATCTCGCAAATTAACTTTGGAAGCGTTGAATAGTCTTGTCTATTATATATGTATTTCCTGCCTATCGACCAGTATAACCTTAAATTTGATATCTAACTGTTTCCTTTTTTCTTTAATATGAACCTTCTATGTTAGATGACAGCTAGGTGAGTATTTAAATTCCGTACATGGCTGGCTGAAGGTTGTAACTCCCCTCTAAATGAATACTTGGTCAGTCACCCCTTTTCATTGTAAATGTCATATGAGTCGATTCACTTGATCCACTTGTATTTTTCATTTCCTCAATCACGTTGCCAGAAAGTCCAGGTAAAAAAATCCAGATGAAGGTCTAGGTGAGGCTTGAGTTGTATGATCATCCACAGTCATGAGTGCCGTATCATCGGCAAACGATGCGGTAGTGGTATCATCCATAATTGGAATACCTGCAATAAAGACAGAGTAGAAGATAGGTTCCTGCACTAAGTACTTTGGAAAATCCGAGGAATTATCAAAGAACTCAGATAAAAAATCCTTATATTTAATCTGGAAAAAGAGTTCATCCAAGTAACTATGTAGTATCAAACAGAATGGTTGAGGTAGAGTTGTTTTCAGTTTGTACAGCAGACCAGATACATCAGGACCTTACCAAACGTTTGCTAGACATCTAGAAAGGGCAGCAGAACAAAATTCTTTCTCCTCTAAACATCTGATACAACAAAAATATCCTGTATATCTGTTCAATGGTGGAGTGACCGTCGCGCAAACTGTACTGGTAGTCAGAATAACTTCTTCCTGCTCTTATATTGGCCATAATCTCCGAAGGAATATTCTTTCGAGTATCTGGGACATAATAGGTCTTATTATGTCCTGCTTATTGGTCTGTAAAAGACACCTCATACGCTGTTTTTTTACAATTTTACCGAAGTTAAAGAAAGTTCATTAATATTGTTTATAAATTTTAGATAATGATTCAGTATTTTTAGTATTTGACAATCGGATTGTTCGGTTGAAATATTCATCAAACCGAATTCATTGCTTTTTCTTTTTGTTGAACATCCTATCAGTATTCTACTGTTAATATTGTTATTGTATTTTAACTATAATATTGTTATTTACCATTATCAAATCTTCAAATAAACTGAAAATCTTTTCTTCCAATAAGCCCTCCGTTTTGAATTCCTTTAATAAGAAGAAGACAGTTACTCCTCTCTTCTTCGTAAAATTGCTTACAGCAATTACGCCATTACTTTATATACAGACCTAGGGCTCTATTTAAATATAAAACATGTGACAAAATAGGGTTAATGTAGTAAAAAAAAATTAAAGTTTCTGTAGTAAATCAATAAAATTCTATTATTTGCGGTTACGATATACTGCTTGATATATTCGGTTTTAATGAGAGTAGTAAAGTTTTAAAAAATTTAAAAAAGATATAACTAAAATAATTTTACCTTATTAATTTAATGTCCAGTTTATTGTTAAAAAAAATTAATTATCAATTTACATTATTTCAATTGAGTTGACGTCTATTGTGAATTTAAATGCAGCACAAACAGCTGTTTTTGAATGCAACTGACGTTTATGTTAGCGTTTAAGTTACACCATGGCCGGCCTCCGTGGCCGAGTGGTAGCGTCTCGACCTTTCATCCGTAGGTCCCGGATTCGAATCCCGGTCAGGCATGGCATTTTCCATACACGCTATAATTCACTCATTTCATCCCTCTGAAGATAAACATAATTGTGGTTCCGGAGGTTAAACAAAAAAAAAAAAGTTGCACCATACAAAACCGTTTAGAAGAAGTATCTTTTCTTTACAAAAATAAATTGCTGTGACGTTTCACAATTTTCTATAATCAATAGCATCTGATAAAGATGAGTTATAACCAAGAGTAGGTGAAAAAAAAAAAAAGTGGGAATAATACATCAAATTATGAGTAGTGGTTACTTTTATCAATAATGTAGTTAAGCGACTTAAGTGGGTAATTACGTAATATATAGAAGAGAAAAACATATGATTAAAAGCTAATTACACATTTTCAAATAGTTTAACTTGAATGAAAACAAATAATCTCGGTCAGAATTGGAATGTGTATGAAAAGAATTGTTTATAAAGTAATTTTTGTTCGTAATTTAGTATAATTTCGTTTTAAGTTTTGTTATTAACGTGCCATTACATAGATAAATTGTCGCCATATTTTACTTAAATATCTTTTCACTTTTCATGGTAATTTGAGTATCTCGTAACTTGAATTACGTAAATACTCTTACATGGAGAATTGAAAACGGTAAGTTTACATAAATTTTATTTTTATTAATGTATGTTGTAATAGAATCTTTATTAAATACTCGTCATTTACATTGATTTAATTTTTTTCCTATTATTTACATTTGGACTGAACTCGTTATAAACAAAGTTTTTAATGTCAGTTAAACTTTTATAGAATCTTTTTATCTCACATCATATTTACAAAATAATCATCTTTATCCTATAGCATAATACAGCTCTTTGTCACAATAAATTATTGTAAATGACGTTTCTTCATGTTCATTTCATAAACAAATATTTAAAATATTTATGAAATATATATATATATATATATAAATTATTCATAAAATGTTAAAATAAATACATTTTCTACGTCAAATATAATATACTAGGATTAAGCAATTTATATTTAATAGCGTTACGTAGCGTCGCCCTTAGCAAATATGTTTTTTGTTTGCAAATTTTAACTTTGTAGGTAAAGAATAAACCGAGTTGATTTATTGCTGTTGCAGTATTTGTTCTTCAACAATATCATGGATTTATTTATGAGGGTTGGATATAAATTTAATGTTTCACATGACAGTCCTATTCATGCTAGCTGTGACGTTCTCACTGCTTCACTGTACTTCCCTACCCGTACCGTCGTTTTTACTAACTGTAATGCTTTTCTGCTTCCCATCTTTGTTTTAAAAAAATAAAAAAATATTTACCTTTGTATTAATGATAATATTTCATTACTTAACATGTTTTTAATGAATTTAAAAACCTCAAGGGTTATTTTAAACGGAAAGAATTACTTAAATTCATAACTAACGCTTATACAAAAAAATAATTAATAATAAATGTTATTATTATTATTATTTTTATTTTTTTCAATTTTAATAATAAAAACATTCCAAAAAATAACTAATAGAAATAAGTACATAGATAAATTGAGTACATAGATTAAAATTCAGCGTAAATCCATACCCATACGATAACCGCATAAGACAGCACCAGTTTGAATCGTACCTTATGCATGAAATTACCTTTTAACAAATTTTGTTATATATCTATGTATAATTGTAACATATTATTTTGTGTAATCAAATAAATCAATCTTTAATAATAAAATTGACAACTCTTTGTGTTACGATACTTAAACTTTATTTTTCCACCTTTAGAAATAGAATTATACATTTAAAAAAAAAAACAACTACCCACAATAAAACAAAAATCACAGTATGTAAAACGTTTTTAAAAGAATTTAAGTTTCTAAATCATTTCTTAAACGAAACTAACAATATTTACTAATTTGTATTTTAAAGCAAAGTTAAAAAAAAAAATAATAAAAATTACGTTAATAGTGGTATTTAACAAAACGTAAAATTCTGAGGATGGAACATTATCTTTCAACACATATTTTCAACTCCATTCATATTTTGAAATTGAAAGAATACATCGGTTGGTAACTACTAACCGATGCTTAGTTAGCTTTTTTCTAACAGTTGTTACAAAAAAGCTATCAGCATATATTATCCAGTTTTAGCTTAAGAAATATTATAATACAAAATAAGTGTATTTGAAAAAAAATAAATACATTAACCATATTAAACAGAATCTTAGTAACAATCAGTTTCTAAACCCATTATTTTACAAAAATATAATTTTTTAATAAAACAGAATTAATATTTATTTCCCAGCCATTACCTTACACAATGGAAAATTTTGTGATTTAAAAAGCATTTTAATATATATACATATATATCTTTTCATACAAAAAGACAAAACGTGTCTTTTTGTCATTTTATCTGTAAAAGTAATAATATAATTTAGTTATTATTACTTTTTAGAATTTTTGGAAATTTATGTCAAACATTGAATTAATCCTTATGGAACTGAAATATTGGTAAAACAATGTTATCTTTCAATAGAAATTTATGATTTCTTCAACGGTACCTGCGTAACTTGCTCCCTTCCATTTGAGCGAGCTAGTTTGAGACAGTACACTTTCTTAGGTTCAGAGCCAGAAACTCCTTCATGAAGACCCTACGGGGAGTACATAATTGGTATTCCTTTGCAACTCTTCGATAAAAAAAAAGAAAAAAAAAAGAAGGTATTTACGATTAAAAAAATCCCTCTCGAAAACACTCATTTTTATTTATCTCATTCATACTTGTCTCTGGATTCATCCAGATTCATACTTTTGTAATTTTGTTAACAAATTCATTACTAAAAGTATAATAACAAGAGTAAAAACATCATTGTTTAATTTCTATGTGTCTTTGTTGCTATTAAATTGAGAATTTTTAATAGCTAAATGATTCAATTGAAGTAAGTAGAAAGCAGAATAATTATCTGTATGTTTTAATCATTAAATTTTTTTTATGATTAAATAAAAAACTTATCGATTGAAGTTTTTCATTCTTATATTGTAAAGTTTGTGTTTAAACTTAAATAAAAAGAAAACTTTTCTTTATTTAAAAAAAAATATATTCAACACATTTTTTCTTTCTTTAAAAATTAAAATCCTAATTTATGTAATATTACGGATATTATAATTAATTTATTTAATTAATTTTCAGTCCATTGTTTTTTCTAAGTTTTCAATTAAGCAGTTAAATTGTTGTCTATTTTAAGTTAATATATCTTGAATTACTAACAATACGTTAAAATTTATCTTTTAATTATAAATACTAGACAAATTTTCATAGAGTTTATTTATCACAGGATGCGAAAATTAATTATGTAAACGATAAAAACTAGATAATTTCATTATTTTTCCCAACAGAATAACTACTTATCTCCCTAAAAAAAAAAATAGATATACAATTAGTTTTTAATTTTGTTTCTGTGTGTATGTGTCTGTCAAACAAAATGAATATTGCCAAAAAATTACAACAAAAACTGATAACTAAAAAATGAAACACGTTAATAAATAAAACAAAGGATCAATCTGACTATATTTGAAGTTAATACAATTTGGAATAAAGCTAAGATAAATATTTTTTTAGATTTTTAAGAAACAATTATGATATCATGCATTTATTTACTACATAATTTAGCTACAGCTTTTTTAATAATATTTAAGCAATTTTATTATGACCTGATAATTGTAATTATATGATAAATTAATAATATATAAAATATTTATTTTAAAACAACAGACGGTAAACATAATTTATAATTACACTAAAAGTTTTACTTAATCGTATTGCTGGTAGCAGGTGTAAAACGCAGGAAAAAGGACTGTAAATAAGGAAATGCCAGTAACTAACCTAAAGGAAGGATATTGCTGACAGAATTGCAAAAGGAATTGCGTGGCCTATTAATAAAGACAAATTTCCATGTGTAGTTTCAGAGACAATAGTATGGCAAGGTACGTGTTAAACTGAAACATTCCAGCACCCTGAGATACCCACCGACGGAGACAGCTAGCACCTCATTTTAGCTATTAATCACACTCTAACTACATTTATAATACATTATCCTCCATTTGGTTATGAAATTCAAAATGTATTAAACATTGTTATAATTAATTAACGTACTTTTTAAACGTTATAGTTAAATTTTAAAAAAATAAATAAATAAATACTCAAGATAAAACAGGAATATTATTCTTTTTATTTACTAATATAAAAAAAAATAATAATAAACCCACACTGGTAATTTCTTTAACCTCTATTTAATTTTTAAAACCAATGAAACTTTTGTTGTGTAATGTTGCATTATAATAAAAAAATAAAGGGAAAATTTTCATGATAAGTTAGGAATTAAAACATCATTTTTTTTTTTTTTTTACCTCCGGAACCACAATTAAGTATATCTTCAGAGGGATGAGATGAATGAATTGCAGCGTGT
>JAAAKQ030162713.1:0-12678 GCA_010016005.3 Zanna intricata | reverse complement strand
GCATGGCATTTTTCACACACGCTACATTTCATTCATCTCATCCCTCTGAAGATATACTTAATTGTGGTTCCGGAGGTAAAAAAAAAGAAAAGAAAAAAAAAAAAAAAAAAGATAAGCGTCTCGGATTTTCATCCGAAGGTCTCGGGTTCGAATCCCGGTCAGGTACGGCATTTTTCACACACGCTAAAATTCATTCATCTCATCCTCTGAATATATACCTTAACGGTGGTTCCGGAGGTTAAAAAAAAGATAATCGTGGAATATTTTGATTAAATCGTAATTCAACATCTGTTGTGATTTTAGGTACACATTCGGTATATTTTTATTATCTTACTTATTTTCTTGAAAAAAAAAAACTTTTTATAAATAATTAAAAACAAGTTTTTTATAATTACTTAATTACATAATAAATGCAATGAATCTGCTGTTTCTCTATTATTTTATTATTATCTAAAATTTCGTTATCGGATATCTTAATAATAAATCTTGAATAATTATGTAACGAGAAGAGGTTTTGGAAAAGGGTTTACAGGATCGTTTTCATCATGAAATTGCTATGTTACCTGATGTATAGTTATTCCCCTTTCTACTGAAAATATTTATCTTGAATTGGGGGGTTGGGGACGATCGTTTTACTCAAACCTGGACATTTAACGGTCAATATCTAAAACATGGGTGGAGTTATAAACGTGAGGTATTCACTAAAGTTTTTCTCCTTCAAATCTAAATTGAAATCATGTATAATATATCATCGTGCCACTTAAAAAAATAATGTTGAATTCAATATGGCGAATCCATGATGGCCGAAAATATTTTCAAACATAACGTCAAAATATTTTCTTTGAAACAGTACTCAACTAAATTTATTCTGGTAACATATTCACGCTCATTTTTCCATAATTAAACCGTTTTCACACTTTCCGGACACTATATATCCATTTGTAATTCCAATTCAGTTGCAAGCGTAACTTTTTTTTTTTTTAATTTTTTTATCGCTTTTTTCAATTTAAATATATCTATTTCTATAAAAATATATAAAAAGAATTAAAACGTTTTACAATTAATTTTATTATAGTTTTATAAAATCGATTATATTTGTATTTTGTTTTAATTGTACCTGTTTTTAATTTTACTTGTATTATTGTATATTATATTTTTTTTACAAACAAATGAAGTTTAAAAGAAAGAACAATCAAACCAGTACAAACAGTCATATAGCACTTTGTAATAAATTACTTTTAATAACAAAAAAATAAACGGGAAAAGAGATTATTCAAAAGAAAATTGAATTGTCAGCAATTAAATTTTTTTGAATATTTTAAACGCAAAAAAAACAATATTAAATCACTACTTCAGGAATGAAACATGAATATTTTGTAAAATTAATTTTTATCACATTGTTGATTGTAATACAGTGCCAAGACCGTAACGGTAGACAAAATTGCAAATGACACAACTTCTTAATCAGTTAGCAACTACTTAGGGCACAGAAAATATTATGAGCTAATTATTTTCAGTGATCATTATTATTATTATTATTATTTTTTCCTCAGTGATTAATACAGTCTAATATTACGGTTAAATTATACATATAATATTAACTGATTGTATAATATTAACTTATTTATATGCTTCTCACCCTCATCTCATTTATACAGGTTAATAATTTAACATGTTTGATGTAAAAAAAGATTCTTTAAAATGTATAAATTGACTATCTTAAAAAAAAAAAGGATTGATATCTAGAGGTCTAACCTATTTACGTCTAAGTGTTTTATGTACGCGACCTTAGTATTACAAATTGATCTTTCTTTATACCAATAAAGAATTCATCAATAAATATAAATAGATTTACCTTACTATTTTTTTTTTAGTTGCGATTGTCCTTAAAATGTTAAATTTAGTTCGTAAATTAGAATCGATGTAAAAGAATAGATTATTTGTTTATGCTATAATTATTGCACGTATTATATTTACTATTACACAATGTAACCGCCGTAAACTTATTGCTTACTACAGAATGTGGTGAATATCACTTTATTATGACGCACAAAGAAGCTACGATTATAAATAGTGAAGCTTAAATATCTATGAATATAAAATGAGTTCTTAACTGTTTGTAGATGATGTTTATCTTTGAGTTCTTTTTAACCGACGCTGTTTGAGGTAAAGAAAAATTCAAAAACAGCACGTTTTATTATTTTTTTCTTTTACTTCTATTTTCACGATTTTGTTTGTATATTTATTACGCAAATAAAATACTTAACAGTATACTATAAAGTACTAAGTATTTATTCTTGTAAATAGACTTTATATTTTAAATTACGAATTATGTAAATAAATTATTTTACTATAATTTACTAAATAAAATAACTTAAATATTATCATGCAATTAATTTACTAATTGAACAAGTGAATTCCTGAAAATTGTTATTTATTTTAAAATATCAATTTCATTTCTGATTGTATTTTATTTTTTTGAAATTTTGACAAAATATTTTTTTAGATTTTTTAAAAACAGGTACGTAAGTCGAATATTCTGTAGGTTGAGAAGGAATAAAATTAGAAATAATGTAATTAGAGATCTGCTTAAAATTTAAACGGTTTTTCGAGAGTAGTGGAGGAACGGCTTTGATTTGGTACGATCATGTAACAAAAATTAATGATACTAGAAAATGTACATTAGTTGTGGAGGGAAAACTGAAGGGGTAAAGAAGAAGACACTGACAGTATTTTACGGGTGAAGCAAGAAAACGAACAAAGACTCTGAACGGAGTTTAAGATTACATTACAGGAGCGTATTAGATTCAAGAATTAAGTTGAAAACCCGACGCTTATCGGATGAAGGGAACAAAACACAAAGAGTTTTTCTTTTTGTGTATGTATATTAAGTGTCATGACTTGACTCAAGATCACTTTAAAAAATAATATAACTATATTAGACGAGGTCTGAAAATAAAGTAATGAGACTAGTTTCTTTTGGCAGCCAAAGTGGCAACATTCTAAGGTTACTGGTAAACATACGGTTATATGAATAGCTGATTTATATTAGGAAGTAATATTTTTAGTACATTGGTGTCATGTGAGACGTAAACAAACTTTTCGTGAAACGAGTTCTTATTGTCCGATACAAAAATGAGTGATAGTAATTATGAACAACGTTGTGAAATCAAGATTTGTGTTTAAAAATTGAAAAGGGCGTATGGAGATGACACTTTGACAAGAACAAAGTTTTTAGGTGGTTTAAAGCATTTTCAGATGCCCGGGAATCAGTTGCGAACGATCTACGCTCTGGAAGACCGTTAACCCTCAAAAACGCGATAATGTTGAGCTAATCAGATATAGTACGACCGGCTATTTACTGTAAGAATGATTGCAGAACAATTAAATTTGAACCGTATCACAATCCATCAAATTTTGACAAACGAATTGGACATGAAAAAAGTTTGTGCAAAATTGGTACTAAAAAACCTCACTCTGGAACAGAAAAACAAGGTGAAATTGTGCCGCGATCTTCTAGGGTGAGTGAAACCGGTCCTGATTTTCTAAAATAATGTTATTACTACTGACTACTAATGTTATTACTAGTATCTTGGGTATTTGAATATGACCCAAAAACAAAACGCCAGAGCAAGAAGTGGCATACTTCATTCAAGCTTACTACGTCCCAAAAAAGCAAAAATGAGCAAATTAAGACCGTGTTAATTTGTTTCTTCGATAGTAATGACATTTTCCATAAGGAGTTTTTTTCCACAGGACAGACTATATAAATCAATATGTTTACCGAGAAATTCTTGACTGCGGAAAAAAATTGCCCGGGTGAGACCAGCCATCAAAAACAACTGGATGCTGCATCATGACAATGCACCTTGCTACACTGCACTGTCAAATGAGTTTTTGGCAAAGAAATATATTCCTGTAGTTCCTCAATCACCTTATTTACGTGATTCAAGTCCCTGCGACTATTTCCCGGCTTAAAAAAAGCACCTCAAAAAGCCAAATGAGTTCGGTTTCTGAGTTCCAGCACTGCTATGAAGAATGGGAAAATCGTGGTTTCCCAAGGGAACTATTTCGAAGGTGATAGAGTCCATGTATAATTTGATTGTAAATTAAAAGTTTTTCTGAACCAATACTGGTTCAGAAAAACTTTTAATTTAAAGTAAATCACTTTATTTACAGACATCATACTATAACTTTTTAAGAATAAGAAGCATTCTATGTCAGGCTAAATAGGGAAAGAAGAGGAATGCAGTACTTTTTTTTGCCTTTTTTTATCGCGTCAAATCCCTGTTCACCATAGGGATTGGGTGTATAATCAGAATCATTACTCTCAAAGAAAGGAACTATTATTAATATTTATTCTGCTTCTGGTACTTTTATTGGATTGTAATCATAAATAAGATTGGGACAGATAACATAAATAGATCTTTGTTTACGGATGAAATTTGGGAAATGAAATTCGTATTACGAGTATGTTGATGTAATTAAAAATGTTAAAATGATATATATATATTTTTTTTTTATTGTTTCAAGGTATATTTATAACCGGTTACATTCACATAAACCTTTAGTAAATAGGACCACTCCAAATTACATGATAAAGAATCTTCAGTGAAGCTCCTCAAAACTATGCCAACCACGTACATTTAATAATTATGATTGACAGTCAATACCACTAGAATAATTTATCTCTTCATTTTAATAATTTTAGACTGATATTTAAAAAAAAATAAAAAATGTTAACTTATCCATGTATTTATATTCGGAACGTGTAATCTTTTCTAAAAGGAATAGTCAGTCAAATTATTCTTAAAACAACATATTCACTTCCGCTAAGTAATGCTTCTCGTAATACTTCGGCTTACGAGAAAGAACCTTATTTTGCTTCCGTTTTTATTTTAAATAAATTACCGAACCGTTTAAAAAATCTTCTCAAAAATTTATTTAGAAAACTATTTAGCTGATTTAATGGATTATCGAAAAGTGCAGGGTGGGAGAAAGGAAATTACATATTTAACCTATTAACTTGTAATAATGTTTGTATTTATGAATATGCTATCTTTGCTGAAATAAGAATTCATTTGTTCTTTTTAAAAACAAAAACATTCACTTCTACCACATTGCTTAACACAATACTTCGGTACGAGAAATATTTTTATTTTGCTTTCATTGCTCATTTTTGATAAATTACAAAGTTATTTAAAAAAGACCTTCCAACCAAATTATTTCCTTAAAGAACGAAAAGATTATCTTTTACAATAATAATATTACTTGTCGATAAATTTTTAAATAATAGAGAAAAAAAATCTGTTAACAAAGTTCTAATACTTTCCTAGCATTGATTATTTATTCTCATACATTGTAAAAATAATTATACATTAATAAAGTTACCTAAAATTTCTTTTTTGAGGGTGGGAGATGAATTATGAAGAATTTTTATTGTAATATTGTTATTCAAAATTTATTATTTAAACTTTAAATACAGTGTTTTTGGAAAGTCACTGTGGAGTATGTTTTAGAATTATGTAATGCGTTCTGTTTTTTGAACCCTTTGGGTTCGTTGGGCGTCGCTCAGTAATAAACCAAGACGTCAGTTGTTTAGTTGTAATTGAACGTGCTTCGTTTCGTTTCGTTATCGGAATCAATAGCTGCGAGAAACGTAATGGTTTTTTGGTAGATGAACGCATTTTTCTTACTGAACACATCTTTCGTGAAGGTGACAAGTATACTGATTTAGTGAAATACAAGTTTTCTGAAAAGTTTTCAAATACTCCTGTTCCTCACCGCAATGCAGTTTGAACTTGCAAAATTCGGGCAATAGGCTCTGTTGAAGACGCCAATCGAAGTGGAAGACCACCTACACTAAACGAAAAGAAGGTGCTTAATATTTTATAAAGTCCATCAAAGTCAACGCGTAAGTTAGCGCAGCAAGATATTATTGGACTTGTTACCGCACGTAAAGTTGTAAAAAAAGTATTGAAACTTTTCTCTTACAAAGTAATGTGTGTTCAAGAATTAAAACTCACAGATCTTGCTAAAAGACTTAATAATTGTTAACGGTTTAAACTTTTTTTTAATCAAAATTCGATAGGTATCCTTGACTGACACACGTTTTTTAAAATATGAAGCGTAGTTTCATCTGAGAGGGTATATTAAGCCATAAAATACACGACTGTGATCGACAACTAACACCCATTAATTACACTAGCAATATTTACACGAAGCTATAATGGGAGTCTGGGTCGGTGTGTGGAGAACGCGCATTGTGGGTAAAACCTTTTTTGAAAATACAGTTAATAGTGATCGTTTTTAACAAACTTCATTAATCAGTTAACAGAATCGGAAATGAATCACGGTTGATTCCATCAAGATGGTGCCACAGCGCGCTTGAAACGTTTGCAGTGTTGGGGCAAGGTAATTATCGACATTTTTTTATAAACTATTCCAGTTATTGTAACATCTGTTTCTATAAAATAATGAAATAAAAATACAAAACAATAATTAAAATAGTTTCGTTATTACACTTCCGTAATTTCACTGCACAGAAATTTTCCGAACGCACTGAGATATTAAAAGATTAAATAGACCATAAAATTTTAAGAAAAAATCGATATTGTTAATCTTTGATCCGGCTTCCCCACCCCTAATATTGCCCACGATTTATTTTTTTGTGATCATTTGAACTTCTTATATGTCTAGGAAATCATAAAAACAAATTTGGTAAAAAATATGCGATGAATAAAAAGATAACATTTCTGATTTTTGGAGAAGGCAGAATTTTTGGGATAGTTTTTTTTTAAATAGTAAGATAAGAATTCACACATATACTGAGCTTAATATAAACTGGTTTCGTTTTAAAAGTTTTTTACCCCCATTGGTGATATTGAACCTAAACTTTTATCGACAAATTGCCCCGTATAAACGAGTCTCCGTACAAAATTTCATAAAAAGTACTTTATCTAGTCAAAAGTTATAAATTTTCAAACATGCCTACGAACGTATATACGTGCATAAACATGTACGTAGGGATCATAACTCTCACTCTATTTTTGTAATTGGGGTTTCAGGTTTGTGAAACGTTGAGAAATGCAAAAACCCATACCCCATTGTTTCAATGATTAACCTACTTTCTCCTTCTTGCAACACAGCACTAATATTAAGAGAGCAGAAAGTAAAAATTTTTTACTGCATTTGTTTAACACGTTTACAAGTATTTGATAACGTATACTTTATATACGTGGTATAGTGATCGACGTGAAAAATGGCGCTTATGTTTAAAATATTATGTGTCCGTTAAAAAAATCGCAAAATGAAAATGAAAGTATCGTCGGAAACTGCAACTAATTTTGCGCTAACTGGATTCGGACGATTTTAGTTACTGTCATTCATTTGAAAATTTAGGGCGTACAAGCGGAAATATCATAATTTTTTGTAACTAAAGTTGACCGAATCCAGTCAGCGCAAAAATAATTGCAGTTACCGGCGATACTTTCATTTTTATTGTGCGATTTTTTTTAACTGATACATAATACTTTAAACATAAGTGCCAGTTTTCATGGTGACCACTATAATATACTCATAGTTCCGTAATATTGGTTAAAGATATCTGAACTATTTAATCCATCTTATACTAATTTTTTATATTCACTATCTTCACGTATTTACTCTAACATAATTTCATTTTTAATATTTTAAATAATTAAAATGAATTTCATATTTATTTTAAAATTAATTTTATATTTTCTGATGTTCTGATCAAGATTTTATTTTCATTTTACTCGATGTAAATGCTGGTGCAGTAATTTTTTTATTTTATCTGTGGAGCGGCATAAGTACCTATTCTTGATGTGATTTGTAATGTAATTTATTATTATATATAGATCAGAATGATTTTGGTAAAATTTATTTGTTATTTTATATAAACTTATGTTTGTAGTAATGTTATGTATACAAGCAAGATGTAGGTAGTTGGGAAAGGATAAAAAAATAAGGCTTTGTACTCATTGAAATATGGTTCTATCAAAGGATAGCTAAAGATAAAGCGGTATGATAAAGTGATAAATAAGGACGTTCTTAAGAACAGAGAAGGAAAAAATTTTGAAAAGTTTTAAGTTTTGTTTTTAAATTACACTTTAAATTTATTAATAGATTAAAAAATACTAATAAATAAATAAACAATTTTGTAAAATATTTAATTAATTGTTGTAAAACTTAAATATATTTCTAAATAGGGTATTAACAGGTTTACAATTCGCTTGAAATACAGTTCAATTTAATTTGCGTCAATAACTGGACGCATTCGTAGGCACGATAACGAAATAAAACTAATAATAGAAAGTAATATTGTAGCGAGTAAAAATAGCGAGAAGATCTCGAGAAAAATCGTGATTTGCATATTTACAACATACTCGTATTATGAAAAAATATGGGCTGTAGAATCTACAGTCCATATTTATAAGGAATTATTGGAAAATCATTACAACGAATTACTTGGAGAACGGCTCCCTACCGATCAACTATAGAAAATAAAGAAGAAGAAGAAGCAATAAAAGTTTTTAAATTAAAAAAATATATATATTTTACTATAAGGGTTAATTATCCTAAAATTAGTGATAAAATACAAAACTATCTTTTAAGTTATACTTAGGTAAAAATAATTAGTGATGAAGAAAAGTACAAAGTCGAAGCTAAAATCGAAACCTACAAAGTGGAATTTTTCATTAAAAATAAAAATCGGTAATTAGTTTAATAATATATTCAACATTAGTATGTTGAAATTAAAAAAAAATTGTTGATATAAGTGTTTTTATCATGTGTAAATTATTGTTAAATTCAATTAATTTAAGAAATTGAGTAAATCTATCACGAAATTACTGTAGAAATAGTCTGAACTTATTTCAAGTTTGTTTCTTATTCGAGTGATTTCCTATTATTAAATTTGATAACGGACAGTTTGATGATTCTTTTAAAAGTTTCAGTATTTTCTTTCGACAGTGACTAATAAAAGTCAATCACTTAATAAAAGGAATCTTGTTGAGAGAGGACTTTAAACTAATATATCATTTTTATAGCGTTTGTTATAATAAATTTGTTTTTATTTTTTATATCTTTGTTCTTGAGAACGTTTATATATTGGTTTTACTCTCTCTGTATGTGTACACACACACGCCACAATATTTAATATACATATGTAATATATCCATATATATGTGTGTGTATTTAAGTTTTTTTTTTTTTTTTTTTTTTTTTTTTACTTTCTTGAACGAAATAAAGGAAGTATTGTGATCGCGAAAAAAATCAGGTTTCATATTTGAAAGGAAATATCCCTCTTGACCATCCCTGAATCCATCTTGACTAGTTTCAGCGTGACGTCTCTACGTACGTATCTTGCATAGCTGAAAAAACGATTAGCCGTAGGATGTTAAAATTTTGGATTTAGGACTGTTGTAACATCTAGTTGTGCATCTCCGCTTTTGATTGCAATCGACTGAACCAAAAGTAAAAGTGTCCAAAAATCCCCAAAAAGTTTTTTTGGATTTTTTTCTTAGCTGCAGTACTAAGACCTCATTGTGAATTTTTTAAAGATATAATAAAGGTACTTATTTTCATTGTTTCCAGAGTTATAGCCAAATAAAATTTTAATTAATAAAATCTATGGATCTTACATGGGAAGGAACATCGGTTCCAATCACACTTCATTTTTATTTTTAACTTCTTTTTTTACTTTAAATATATTGATTTAAACTAATCACTTTTGAACTTTATCAGATATTTTAATGTATTATTTATTATCTAGTATTTATTATAATGATTCATTTAAATATTTTTTCTGAATTTTAATTGTAAGAGTAATGGTAGGAGTTATATTTAAAATACTAGTATCAAAATTTATTTAAGTTATTTGGAGAAGCTGCGTCTTAATATACAAATAACCCATTAATAATTTTGTTACTAAAAAGAGAATTAACTTCAAAAAAATTTATACTTTTTTTTTAAGTAACTGTTCTTCTATTTGAGAAAACTTCCGAATTCCACCGCGATATGCTCCGCTATTTTTATAACTGTCCATATGCTTCTCTCTTTTTCTTTCTCTAACCTCTTATACATGATTCCGGGATATTGTCGCTGACCGTAAATGAACGCAAACGTTTCACATAACTTGTTTTTACTATCTCGCTTAAAGTACAAACTATTTTCATTAGACTAAAACAATATGAGTATTGTTATGTGTTTAGCTGAAACGACTTGTCGCTAGCGTATCCAAATCTCTCCTAACTCCACCCCCCGACGAAGGAGTGCATTACATCCCCCAATAACCAGTATCTCATCTAATCAGGCGCATTCCTGCTAAATCGAAAGGCAATAGCACCGAAAGGTCTTCAGGAGACGTCTGAATGACCGTGTTTAATCGCTACGGGAGAAAGACCCAAATACCTTGCTGGCTTTTAAAACGACAAAAACGTTTTTTCCAAAAACTCATGGCTCTGTGTTAAGTAAACTGGGTATACTCTATCGGTTTATGATAATATCAACTACCGATTCCAACTGGAAGTGAGTTATCTAGACCGGAGTTCATTTTTTAAAACTGAACATGCATATTCTGACCACGGATTTGGATTCTACGTCGGAAAATATGTAAGTTTTGTGTGAAACATTTTTTATCAATTTTTTATTTATTTAAGATTAGATTTTAGGGGCTTATATGGTGAATTGATCTTAAAAAAAAAAAATTTTAATTTTATGTCTGATGTATGATGCAGGTTACATAGCTATTTTAATTTTCATAGCCCTTTAAGTGATGAAGAAAAATACAAAAAAAAGGGTTTTACGTATAACAATTACAAAGAAACAAATAAACCAAATATATATCTCTAAGAGATGAAAAAAAAAAATTCTTCTAAAAATAATCATATATAGGTTAAATTTAACAAAATTGTATGAATAAAGTTTTCTCTAAATACAACACTCCCTTCGATAGAGGCTACATAAGAAAAAAACATTCTTCTACATTTCAGGTCCAGCGTCTATAATTTAAAAAGTATAGTTTACATTTCTTGCTCTATATTAGAAGTATAAAATTCAAAAACGTTTTTGAAAAATACTTAAACGGAAGGGAGATAGAACAAAATAACATTTATTTCAATTTTAGGAGGTGGGGATCGATTTTTAATCCACCTCCAAAGGTGGGTTAAAAATCCACCTCCGAGAATTTTTTTACCACCAATAAATTGGTAGTAAAGAATTTGCTTTATATAAGGTTTTCTCTAAAATTTCTGTAAAGAAAATCGATATTGTTTTTTTTTGCAATATCCAATCACTCCAAAACAAATTTTGAAAAAAAATGAATGTGATCAATGCAACATACATAGAAATATTTAAGCCAGATTTGAATAAAATTGGTTTGTTCAGTTCTGGGATGCAAATGTCAAAAGCATTACTACACACGTACATAGTTATGGATTTTGGTCTAGATGAACTAAATGAACCCTAAAACCTAAAGATTTTCAAAAAAATCCAATACTCCAATTTTTGCAGAAATAAAATATAACATAAAATATATTATATTTTAAAATGCGAGAGAATACGACAAATTTGCCATAATTTCCCCTTTAATATGGCTATTTTATCTATATTCGCCGGGAAAATAATAAACTGCATTCAAAATAAGAGCGAATTATAAAATATTTCACAATAAATATACCTTAAATTTGTGAAATCTCCATGCTTGTTATACTACGGGAAAGGATGAGAGTCACGTGATCAATGCGTTTTGACATTGTATGTAGTACAGTCTCACCCAGAATATCTTCCATCTAGGAGCTCTCAAATAATAAATTTACTAGTGTAGGATCGGTGTAAATTTTTGGTTGCATGACTTAATGAATATACTATATTATAAAATTCATTTTCTTACTTGTCAATAATTATAAACTGACTAATAAATAATCATTACCTTAAACAGAATTTATTGTAAAATGCTAGTTATGATAAGAATAGAAATACGGTGCTTGGTATAATTTCATCTAATTGAATGTTAATCGAACTATCAACTATTTTAATAGAGATGTATAGTTTTTCTTCATTTGCATTTTCAATTATCTTTTAATTCATTTGTTAAGAAATACAATTGTGTCTAAATATTACGGTTTTATTTTCTTAATGGTTTTTTTATCGATATGAATACAAAATATTTTAAAAGAAGAAAGCTCGTGAGACGTGCTTTATTATTTTTATATTTTTAAACTTTTTTTTTATGGAATTTATGTATATGCTAATATTCTAAAACAGTATTTTAAAATAAAAAGTTCTAATCCTATATGTGTAACCTTAAGTGCATAATGGTGTAATAATTCTTATAGCAATTTTTTATTCAAGGTGGAAGTTTTTTTAATTGATTGTTTAGTTAGAGGTGTAATTGAGATGTAATCTTACATCTTTTTTCTTAATTGTAATTAATAAATTATTACTAATTACTTTTCTATTGTTTACATTACATTAACATCTTTCTTTTAATAGACTTTGTTTTCTTTTATTAATTATGAAACAAATTACATTGTATTATTAATGACTTACTTGTTTTTAATATTTTGATAAATTTTGTTTTCTTTTCTGATAACTTACATTAATTAGGGGATTTACACACACACACACACACACACACACACACACACACACACA
>JAAAKQ030162701.1:0-30587 GCA_010016005.3 Zanna intricata | reverse complement strand
CTTTTATGAGGGCACCAGGAAGCTTGTACAACGATGGACCAAGTGCGTTGAAAAGCAAGGGGACTATGTTGAAAAATGATGTACTTGTAAATTTCCTATTTGATTACAATAAAATTTTATAACTATATTGCGGATAATAATTGACTTACCCTCGTATATATGTAATGTGGAGTATTGTAATGTGTAGTATACATACTATTAATATAATTAATAATATATAGTGTAATTGTACATGTATTGTAGTATGTAGTATATATACTATTTATGATAGAAAAAATTTTTTTATTGTTAATTTTACTACTGTTGATTGATCAAGATTATTGTTAAGAAAAGTAATGTGTTTACATAAAACAATGTGTTTTGTGATACTAAACATTTATATTGATCCTTATTGTTATTTTTAACTGTAGACCATTTTAAAATTAAATGAAATTCTGTTTTTTTCAAATGTGGAATAATATTTTCATTTGGGTCGTAGGTATGACTAAGAAAATTGTATTCCTTAAATTTAAAAGTTCTTCAGCATCTGCAGTATCTCAAGAAAGTAACTTCTTAAAAAACAGAATTTTAAAATGAGTGGAATCATGTTTAAAAAATTAGTTGATTATGTTCTTCAAAGTTAAATATTGGTGTATAAATTAATAATGAGAATAATTTCATTTAAAAAGTATTAAAATGTATAATTTAATCGTCTACCGCTATCAACAATAAATGTTGAAAGTAATTAAGATTGAGAAATACAATGGCAGAAATAAAATTAGGCTGTTATTTACCTGTAGAGAAGACAAATTGCAGCAAATTTTTTCTATTTTTATTTATTGTTAAATATTTGTACAGTCCAAAATATTATCCATATTTATTTTTAAACTGTATTTAAATATTTATATTAAAAGTTTGCAAATTAATTATAATCAGTGCTGTTGAAAATTAAATCAATTTATTTATTTCTCTATATTTCTGATTACTCTGTAGCCATTTTTTCTTTTTGTTT
This sequence comes from Zanna intricata, assembly GCA_010016005.3. Lineage (NCBI taxonomy): Eukaryota > Metazoa > Arthropoda > Insecta > Hemiptera > Fulgoridae > Zanna > Zanna intricata. The sequence goes on along the minus strand of JAAAKQ030162701.1, from coordinate 29,596 downwards.
ATTTAAAATAGAATAATTTTTTATTTGTTTTTAAATGTTCAGATTCAAAGTAACAGTTTGCATTTTAAGGCTACACATTTAAAAGATGTTGCTCCAAACATCATTAGGATATTTAGTATTTTTCTTCAGGTACTATTATATACTATTATTATTATTGTGCTCTTGTTTGGTAATCTATTAATATAAATATGTATTTTAAATTTATGTTGCTTTTAATTTTATTTGTTTTAATTAGAGTATATATTTTTAAATTATTCTTTTTTTTAAATTATATTCTGTATATTTTATTTATTTTTTTTAGATTCTAGAAAACCCAAAGAGCAAATTAAAAGTGAAATTAGTTCAGGTTATCATAGTGCTGGTTCTGGATCATCAAACTGCAGAGATGTTCCAGCCCTGCCTTCGTCATGTAAATTACGACATTCCAGTTCATTCCAATGGAATAAAATTAATAATGCTAGTAATAATTGTGAAGCTGTTAATAACTTATGTACTAATATTATAATTAATAATGCTAATAATACAAGTATTGTACCTAATAATATTGATAATAATATTGTTACTGCATCGGGAGTGTCAGTGAATGTAAACAGTGGTAATAATGATTTGTGTGATTTTGTTCGTGGTGAGTGGTGGGAACCAACAAAACAGTCATCATCTTCTGGGAAGACAGTGAAATTAAACAATATTACTTCATCAATTTTACCTACACATGGAGATCTAATCTCATTAGGATCACCTTCATCAAAGGGAGAACGTAAGTTTCTTATATTGAAAATTCTAATTTTTATTCTCTTTTATGTTAGATTTAAGAACTAGGTTATGCTAGTCAGAATTATTTCTACAGTCCATGTTTTTTTACCACTTAACTTGTAGTTTACTTTATTTACCTGCACACATTTATTACTTTTTTATTTCTTATATACCTAATTTAGTTAAATGATATACATTTTAGGTTTAATTTTCTTAACATTTGGCACCGTTGGTATTTATATAAAAAAATATAGCATCCACTTACAGACAGTTGTAAGTATTAATTATCCAAGTGCTTTCGGATTATTCGTCCATCATCAGGGATTATTGATTAATTAAGAGTTTTATATTTGTGCATTTAAATATTTTTTATAAGTAAGAATTAACATGAATATAAAAATTTAAATTATTTTGTTCATAACAGTTGAGTGTGAAATGTTGAAATAAGACATGTTAAAAGAAAACTTCAGTAAAATGTTCACAGCTGTTATGAAAATGTTCATAACAATTATGAACAACTGTTATAATAATTTCAATTTTTATCCTATGTTAATTGTTACTTTTAAAAAACTTTATATGCACAAATATAAAATTCATAATTAATCAATAATCCCTGATGAATAATCTGAAGATGGAAGAATAATCTGAAAGGGCTTGGATAATTAATACTTATAATTGCTGGTAACTAGATTCTATATTTTTTTATTTAAAAGATGTTTATATTCTTAAATTTTCATAAAATAAATGCACACATGAATTAGGTGGAAAATAATGTAACAAACTTATTTTAACCACCTCTGTAAGAAATAATTATGAGGTTTGATAAAGAATAAGCAGAATTTTAGTTTTTAAAAAATCTGTTTATTCATTAGTATTGATTTACACCTTCGAAGTACTCCTTACATTTGTGTCAGCACTTATTCCAATCTTTGAACACCTCTGGAGTGCAGGATCTGTTATTGTGTTTAGCTCCTTCAGCGATTCTGTAATTATCTTGTCAATTTTGGAAAAACGTAGTCTTTCATGTTCTTTTCAGCTGTAAGAATATGAAGAAGTTACTGGAGGCCATGTTTAGTCAATGTGAAGGCTGAGGCATCATAGCAGTGTTGTTTTTGGCCAAAAAGTTCATGAAGAAGTAGTGAAGTGTGAGCAGGTGCATTATTGTGGTGCAACTGCCGTACAGTCCTGGAAGTTTAAAAATTCTGTGTAATTACATATAATTTGCTTGCAATTAATGAAGGTATATTATAAAAAAAAAACATATCTTATACTAGATAAAACTGCTGTCCTCAAGAATGTGTCTTTTTTATGTTCATAAAATCTATTTAGACATTTTTTGATAATGGAACATGAATGGGTAAATGCATAAGCCTTGATCACATTCAAAGTACATAAATCTATTGTTGTTTCTTTTTTGCTCTTTCTGTATGTTTATAAAGAATAGTAGAAAATTAACTGGCTTTTTATAAAAAAAAAAAATTGTATGCTTTCTTTCATAAACTCTTCTAACCATTTCATAGCAAAGATCTATTGGAAAGTATGTTGGTGTATGCACAGTTACCAAAAAAGCTCAACCAAAACAAAGGTATACTTTCAAACCTAGCAAAAAAAGGGGGTAATAAATATATGAAACAGTTTTAAATGATGTAATAGAATATTACCAAGATGATAATAGTAGTAGATGGTTTCAGTGGGTGAAAAGTATGCTATCAAATGACTGATTATGTTAGCATTATAATAACTATTTTTTAACTTTAAACAGAAGTGTCTTGATCATAAATTAATAAAACTGCTTTCTGTGCTTTAATATCTAAGTTGTGCATATGAATTATACAGAGTATGTGTGTGCAAATAACATAAAATGTGAAAAAAATGATATATCAAAATTCAATATTGACTAGGAGTTTCTAGATTTATTTGTTTGATTTCAAAATTTATGTATGAGCATGATTTCATGATGAATGTATGTTCAATAAATATCAGCTCTTTTACTTGAAATTTTACACACTGAATTGAGGACATGTCAGGAAGAAATATCATTCAGACAACAGGTAGTACTGACAGAGTTCAGCCCATTATGGAGGTCATGCCAAGTAATGAATTTTATCAGGCTTAGGATGAAAAACTTTTATTGTTGTAGAAACATCATTTCATCTGAAAGGCTTAATCAAAACACTTGAAAGAGCTTAAAGGAAACTTAATAGAAGATGTTGTATAATCTTAGACAACTTTCTGAAAATTTTCATTTGTGGTCAAAGATGAAATTCAAAATTTCTGCTTTACTAATTCATAAGCCATCTTACTTCCTTTTTACCATTATTAAAGAAAATATAAAAATGAGCAGGTGTGTTGCAGAATTCTACAAGTTATAGATACATTTAGATAACAGTATTGCTTATTTAGATAAGTACTTATTAAAAAAAATTTTGGTGAAGGTATAAAAAATGTCATTTGTTATGTAAACATGTTAAGACGAGATATATTCATAAAGTAAGGGCTGTTTGGTCATTAAAAAAAATTAACTCTTGAGAAAAGTTTTTTACTTACAGTTTTAGTTTACTACATATCTATTTCACTTTTCTATGTAATTGCCATTAAGTTCTAAGCACTTTTCGTAACCCTGCACCAGTTTCTTTAACCCCTCCACATAAAAGTTCACCACCTTGGTATTGAACCAGTTGACAATGGCAGTCTTGATTACCTTATTGTTTTCAAACTGTTGTCCATCAAGCCACTTTTTCAAATTCCAAGAAGATGAACTAGTTGTTAGGTGCAAGGTTGGAACTATATGGAGGGTGGTCTAAAAGTTCCCTACTAAAATCTTGAATCTTCTTGGTTACAGCAGCGGTATGAGGATGCATGTCATGAAGGAGGATTACGCCAGATGATAGTTTCCCCCATTTTTGAGTTTGACTCGCATAAGACGTGTGAAACTGAGACTGTTTGGTGAGCTTTTAGCATTACACCTCAACTGTAATTGTTGATCCATGTTCCATAAAATCAAAATGATGGTCTTTTTATCTTAAAAATGGTTGCCAATATTTTTCACTCAAGTACGGAAATTGCTTAAATTTTTTGGTTTTGGGTTACTTGATTGCTGCCACTGCATTGACTGTTGTTTCTATTCTGTGTCTGTGTAGGATGTCCACGTCTTGTTGCCCATAACAATGTGGGAAATCAATCATCTCAATCTTGTGGATAGCGGTCCAAAAACACTCATCTCTGCACATTCTTTGCCCTTTGTGTAGGTTGGTAAGCATTTTCATTACTCATGTTGCACACAGTTTGTGATATCAGAACTTTTCTGTGACAATTGTGTAGATAGAGGTGTATCCAACATGGTGGAAATTCATCTGCCAGAGCATTTATCATCAGTTGCCGATCACATCCCAGTTTTTGGTTCACTTGTTCAACGATTTCGTCAGTCTGAATACTGGGCCTGCCTTCGCTTTTCCTCATGCACAACTGTCAGACCATTTTTAAAGTTTCGATACCATTGTCTAAACTTTCCTTCACTTATTACTGTAGGTCCATATACTAGGCACTCCTAGGAACTCCTGATGAATTTCAGCAGTTAAAAAGATCCTTATGCACACAAAAATCAAATCGCAGTGTACACTTCATAACTAGTAGGAGAAATTATTGTTGTGGACATTGCGATCTACATTCACAGTCAGGCAAACAACTAATGAATCAAAACAACTGCAGTGACGTTGTCAACAGCCAATAAATTGCCTTGCATGCGTGAAACTGTCTAGACCCGCTAATATTTAAATATAAGCCGACGGTCCTTACGTTATGAATATGCCTCGTATTTATTGATGTAATAAGTAAAAAAATTCAGGTTTTACTTTAGTTATATTTAAACAGCCACAAAATAAGATTATCCTGATATAGTTACTGATCTAAGCCAGCTATCAGTCTGTGGTTCTCTCAATTCCTGATGGGTTGTTAAAGATGTAGCAGCATGACATCAGCGTAGTCTAAAACATCCTTTCTGTTGACCAGTTCAAGCCATTTCTTTTGAATTGCTAGATGCAGTCATGCTAATTGTCGATAGTACAGGTCTGAGTCTATTGTACTGTCTGGTGGCAGCAGCTTGTGATGAATGATATCCTTCCAATCTTAGCAATCATATTGTGTAATCTTCAGTATTGTATGAGCATCAGTGTGGGCTTTGGCACCGACTATGGAACTTTCTCCTCGCTTCAACCTTGATCTTTTTCACACATTATTGTCGTAGATTATTCACTTTTCATTACTTGTGATTCATTACTTCAAAGATGGCTCTATTTCAGTAGAGTTATGCAGATAGAAATTTGATTGAATAAATTTTTTTGAATTGGGTCATATAGCATCTCAAGTATTGAGCCTCTTTTTATAGCTAGCTTTCTCTGAATTTTTTACTGTTTGATTGGCTGTATAGGTCATTGGCAACATCATCACAGCTTACATGCTGGTCTTCCTCAGCTTTTGCCAGAATATCAGTCACTTTTTTGTGATTGGTCACCTACTGCAAAGAGCACCTTGGACATAAAGATTTTCAGAAGCGACTGAACTATCTTTTGGCTGTTGCTTTTGATAATGTATCTTGTCCATAAACAGCACGATTTTCTTCAAGGGCTTGCCCAGCATTTGCTTCTTTAAACTAAATAAAATTGTAAAATGTATAATGTAGTTTTGAGGAAAGTTCACTCATCTTCATGGTGCAATACCTTACATCTAGTTTAAGTATGAGTATAAGAATTACAACACATTTTCCAGATCTACTAGCTTCAACTGCCAGTTGTCAAATGACGTTCGGCCTGACCATTATAACTCATATACTTAAATTTTGGATGCTAACACTATTTCACATGCAAAACCCTCAGATTTTATTGAAAGTCTTTGGTCATATTATTTATTGTTGGCTATTCAAAACTTGTTCACTAAAACACTTTTGTACTCAGGATATATAAAAAATAATATTCTTTAATATGCAAGTTGTAGACAATAAAATAAAATATAGTCATTTCAATAAGTTTTTATTTATGTACTTTTGTAACAAATGTTACTAATTTTTTATAATGTATTTTTTTTATGTAGAGAAAAATAGTTTATAATATAAATATAGGAAAAAATATATAGAAAAAGAATCTTTGTCTTAAATATTTAAAAGGACTATTTAAAACAGTACATGTGCAAGTAAAAAAAAAAAAAAACAAGAAGAAAAAATATGGGGTTTTTTTTTTTTTTTTACATAAATAATTTACCACGTAAGCTCGGCTTCTAAATGGGAATATGATGTAAAATATTAGGAGCATCATATATTTTTGGAATAAGTTTCAAAATTCAATCACCAGCTGGTGACGCAATTTTTGTACTTATTTTTGCTCTCAAATTGGAACCTTTTTAAAATTTTTTCACCTTTATGAATAATTTTAAATATCTGTAAACCTGGGAAATCACATGTTTTGTTAAAAAAATTTTAGGGATCATTTAGAAGTAAGGGTATTATTGTGATGAATTTTGATTTGCACAATTTTCACAGGTCTCTGCAGCAAATAGGATCATGAAGATGATATATAATGTATTTCAAAAATATTTTATAATGTTCTAATTTTCTGGAGCCCTCCTTTTTTGTGAAGCCACTTTATAAACTTCAGCTTGTTCTTTGTAATGTAGCGAAGAAATATTATAGTGCATGAAAAATGCAAAGCCTGACTTGAGATTAAATCTCAAAACCTTGCAAGATGGGAGTTTAATTTAATATTTATTTCTAAAACTGTGTGATAAGAAAAACGTTTGGTTACAAGTTTTCACTGTAATGACTGAGCTTGATTTATAAGTTGTATCCAAATACTGAACTTTCATCAGCAGTTGTTATAATCTTAAGAAAATCACAGAATAATTGTCGACACATGCCCTGTCTGATATAATGTGATGCTTATTTTGTTCAGTGAAAGTAGCTGGAGTAAAAAAGAAATGGTTTGCTGATTGCAACACTTTGCATTTCCACGAATCATTGTTAATATAGCAATTTTATATAGCGTAATGTTTATGCTCAGCATAAACATTACAATTAGTGAAGGCTCAGCCTTCACCATCTGGACTTCCTTGGGATTATCTTTCTAGCTGATTGTCTTTCATGATTGATTCTGAATATTTTCAATATCATCAATTTTTTGATTTGTTAACTGTCTACCAGAACATTGATCACTTTTCCTTGAAGTCAACTATTTCTGAAATGAAAGTTATTCCTTAGAAGAATTATTGTGATTACGTAGAAGAACCATCAATAGCGAATACTATTGTGCATGCTAGAAAATAAACTGAAAATTGCAATAAGGAACAAATTACCTGGTTTTCTTTCAAAAGGCATAAATCATCTGCATGTTAACAGCTGCATCCATACTGTGCATCAAAAGATGTACCGTGCACCTGCATCAAAAGATGTGGGAAGCTATTCAAAAGTTGGATTAGGAAGTGTTGCTTCCATCCACCTTACAGTTCTGATCTCATAGTCAGATTTGTTTTTGTTTGGTCTTCTCAAAGATTTTTTTGTGGCGACAAGTTTAGCAACAATGAAGCAGTCACTGATGTAGTACAAAGATAGCTCGGACCCCTAGGTGGTCTAGGTGGTCTGGTTTTGCCCAACCAGGTGGTCTAGTGGTTAATGCGACATTGCAGATCGGCTGATTTCAAAGTTATGAGTTCTAAGGTTCAAATCCTAGTAAAGGTAGTTATTTTTATATGGATTTGAATACTAGATCGTGAATACTAGATTCTTTGGTAGCTGGGTTTCAATTAACCACACTTCTCAGGAGTGGTCGACATGAGATTTTACAAGACTACACTTCAGTCACATTCATACACATCATCCTCATTCATCCCCTGAAGTGTAATACCTTACCATAGTTCCGGTGGCTAAACAGATAAAGAGAGTGCTCAGACACCTAGGTGAACAATTCTTTATTCTGGAATAAGGAAACTCACAGAAGGTGGGACAAGTATGTATAATATGTATAAGTATGTATGTAAGTATAACTAGGGATATTTGAAAAGTACATTGTCATTAAGTACATTAATTTCATTGTTATTAAGTAAATAACAATTTTTCTTCTACCATTTGTGTCTAATTAGTAGATGATTATAGTAATGTAGTAGGTTCTGTTTTCGTGTAATCAAAATCCTTGCTTGACACATTCATCATACATGAAATAATACAAAAAAATCATTTTATTTAATTTAAAAAAAAAAGGTGCTAGTCAATTACCAAATATTGAATTAAACCATGCATGTTGAGGATAGTTGAATAATGGTACCCTAAATTTCTCATCTTGATTCCCACTACTTCCCAGGAAATGTGGTCAGATATGTTTTTAATAAACCTTGTAGTTTGGGAGCAATGTGGCCAAATATACTTGTTTTGAATAAAGCCAGGAATCAAAATTATTAACAAGATGTTTTGTAGCTGATAAGGTAGAGAGATTATAGTTGACTATAAAATGGTTACAGCAAAATTTTTAGAGACTTTATAATACATTTTAGAGTTGAAAAATTACTTTCAATTTTACTGCCTATTGTAAGTTAAATTTTTTTATTCAGCAGTGACAAGTTAATGCCCATTAACTCAATAGTTAAATCACCATTACTTTCATTAATTTTTATCTTTTATTGTTTTTTTGATTTTTTAATAGTTTAAGCATTGAGAGTAGAATAAGAAATGAATGTTAAAAGCTTAATATCCCAATGACAGACTTCTATAAACAGATATAGGTAGTATGAGGGTTGTTTTTTAAGTAAGGGCCATTGGCACATGTAGTTCTCTAGTTCACATTTATGCCGCAACGAGCTGCCGTGCCACTTACCAGCATCCTTTGTGAACAAACTCACTCCAGTTGGAGCTCTGTAGCTGAAGTGTATGCTTAGTTGTGCATCTTTAAAATGTTTAAGATATTGAATCATCCACTGCGTGTGAGATACAGTCAGTCATATGTTTTTTGATTGTGAGAAATATATCGGCCACAGACATCCATCGCCAGATAACTGAAGTTTATAACCCTAATGCAATGACTGAAGGTAAAATGCGGAAATGGGTTAGGGAGTTTAAAGATGGCCGTGAAAACATCCATCGGCCGAGGGCAGACGATTCATGATAACCCCTGTGTCATTGGAATTTCCCCAAGTTTCTAGGTCAGTGTTGTACAAAATTATGACTGAAAGCCTCAGCTTCAAGAAATTGTGTTCTTGGTGGGTACCCAGACTCCTTACAGCAGATCACAAAGGGAAGAGGTTTGCCAGTTCATTGGACTTTTTGGTTCGTTACGAGGAAGAAGGGGATGACATGTTGAGTCAAATCATTACTGGAGATGAAATATGGGTATCCCATATCACCCCTGAATCCAAGCAACAATCAACGTAATGGCGACACACAACCTCTCCCGTCAAGGTCAAAGCCAAACAAACGTTGTTAAAGTGCAAGATTACGGCAACTGTGTTCTGGGACCGACACAGTGTTTTGCATGTGACTTTATGCCACATGGAACAACAATCAACTCAGATGCCTACTGCACAACTTTAAAGAAGCTCCGAAGAGCAATTCAAAACAAAAGACGCAGCATGCTGTCAAAAGGAATTTTGCTCCTCCATGACAACACAAGGCCTCACACTGCTCACACAACTTGGGACTTTATTTTTGGTTGTTTTTGGTTATTTTTGGTTGGGAAGTTTTGACTATGCACCATATAGCTCTGACCTTGCTCCCAACGATTTCCACCCTTTCCGGTACCTCAAACACCATTTTGGCAGGAAGCGCTTGTGTCGACGAAGAAGTGAAAGTGGCTGTGAACTCTTGGCTGTCAGAGCAGGCAGCAGTCTTCTTTGAAAACTGCTTTGAAGGTTTTCAAAATTTAGTTGTAAGGTATGACAAGTGCAATAATAAACAAGGTAACAATGTAGAAAAATAGGCAAAAGTATGTACAATCCAAAAATAAATGTTTTTTGAAAAATATTATTTTAGTTTTTTTTTTGAAAAAAAAGGCCCTTGCTTAAAAAACGACCCTCGTATATAATAGGATAGGTAACTGGTTGATATTTTTTTTGGATCAGAGTAGTGGAAAAAAATGTCTGTTTGTTCCAAACATTTTGTAAGGTTTTGAAATGTTACTTCAAATACTCGCTAAAAGAGTCTTTATTAAAGTTATTATAAATTATATTTATTTGGCCATAATAATTTTTTCTTCTGTAGCAATGTATATTAAACTGTATAGCCAGAGATGGAATTTGGAGGTAAAACAATAAAGAAGGGTGAAATATACATTTGATTTTTTAATATTGGTTGATTTTACAATAAAATATGATAAAAGTAGATCTAGTGTTTGTAATTTGGAAGTAAATAAATAAGAGTTTGGTTGTTAGCACTTGTTTAAATTATTGAGCATACTTTGGTGAATTTGGCTGAACTATGAATAGATAAATAATGTAATTTTAACTCATTATGAATATTAGTGAAGGAGAATAATAATATTTAGTATTTCTCTCTATTGTTTAAAATAATGTTTGCAATGTTGGTGTGGGTTGTGATCATATTTAACTTATATTTTGACATTGAAATCAATTAGTTACTTAATATTTTTTTTTTTTTAAATATCATCTTTGGGACATAATATTTAGCCTTTAGGGACAGTCCACATATGGGTTTGTCTGTACCTATATATAAACATATATATAAATTTATTTCAATTAAACTTATAGTCCATATTTTCCTCTGTATGCAAAATTCAATTATCTTAGTTTTTTTTCTTCAACCACTCTCAAAGTACTGAATAAAAGAAACATTTTTACCCTTACTTTTTTATCAAAATGTTTTCGGGCCTAAGCCCATCTTCAGTGATGTATTTTTTCTTTCTTAATAAATTTACACATTTAGAATTAAAAAAAAAAATTATTAAAATATATTTATTTTATAGTTATATTATTTATATTATAATATTATATATATATAAAGAATTAAACATGCTACCACCTGTAATCAGTGTGTGATTACAGTACTGTAATCACATATTTAGCAGATAACGTTTAATTCTTGACTGAACAAATATTTGTTCTAAAAATTAAAAAAATTTTTATATATATATATTTTTTTAATATTTTAATCAATAATTTTTTTAATTTTTATTCTAAATGTGTAAATGTAATAAGAAAGAAAATATATATCACTGAAGATTGGCTTAAGCCCGAAAACGTTTTATTGAATTAAAAGTAAAGTTAACAATGTTTCTTTTATTCTTTACTTTGAGGAGTGGCTCAAGAAAAAAAAACAGATATATATACACACATTATTCAGAACAGTTACCATATTTCACAAAACAAAAGTAACTAACAATTGATTGCTCTTGATTATGTTGCATGGCACTGTCCATAAACAGTGTGATTCTATTTTTACTAGTTTTTGACTCCTCTTCCTCCTCCTAACAGTTCTTCATCTCCCTTCCTTCTTATTATTGTGACAGATTTAACCATTCCCCCTTGAATTACAGAACAAAGTAGCATTAATATTCAGTTAATAAGTATATTAGTGAAATCACACTTAATCAGTTAAATCAGTTTTTAATCTCACTTAATAAATTAAGTGCGATTAATAACAATTAGATGCATGTAAGGTTCACATTTCTCAGTAGTGGTCGACCTGAGATTGTACAAGACTACACTTCATTCACATTCATACACATCATTCTCTGAAGTAATACCTTACGGTAGTTTCGGAGGCTAAACAGAAAAAAAGAAAGGTGCATGTAAGATAAAACCCCACCGGGTTTGTCTAGTGGTTAAACTCGTCATTGCAAATCAGCTGATTTGAAAGTTGAGAGTTCATAGGTTCTAATTCTAATAAAGGCAGTTACTTTTATATGGATTTGAATATTAGATCGTGGATAACCAGTGTTTTTTGGTGGTTGGGTTTCAATTAACCACTCATCTCAGGAATTGTCGACCTGAGACTTTACAAGACCAAACTTCATTTACATCTGTATATATCATCCTCATTCATCCTCTGAAGCAACACAGTAGTTCTGGAGGCTAAACAGAAAAAAGAAAATATAAAAATCCATAATTAATAAATAAATGTAAGTCCAAAAGAAGTAAAATAGAAGTAGCAGTATAAATTACAATGCTAGGATAAAAAAAATCATAATTATCTATCACAAGAATGTACAATGAAAATTATTGACAAGTCTGTTGATGATTATGCATGTAATACTTCTTGATGCTGTTTAATTAAAGTTTTTTTTATTTACTGTTTTAAAGAATATTTTAATGGTTTAAAATTTATTTTTAAATCATTCTAGTTTTTTAATTTTCAGCTATAAATAAGAAAGGGAATTACTATTTTTTTCACCTAGTTGAAGTTTGTTACTAGTTTGCAGTAAAGGTGAAGGAGATTGCAAGGCTATCAGCATTGGAACAAAGTGTATGTAGGCCCAGGTATGCTTATTATAACAGAATACAAAATATTTTGAACCTTTTTTTTTTATTATGGATTTCTTATTTTCCATATAAAAATTGAAAAATATCTCTAGTATTACTTGATAAAATAATAAAATTATGCTGTCTTTCTGTGTATCTCCCTGTTAAATTTGTATTCTTTATAGAATGAATACAACACATAAAAAACAATGTTCAAAATTTATTCTTGAAATGCTTTATTATTGCAGATTAAATAAAAAGACAGACTGTCATGAAATTAATGAACACCTAAATATTTTTTTCTGACCAGTATTATAATTCAATTTTAAAGTTTTCACTTATTTCTCTGATTTTTTTTTTCATCATTCATGTTTTAGGTATGGAAACATTTTGTGAAATATTTATTCCTTTTCACTTTTATCTTGTCATATGCTTTATATACTCATATCTCGTTATAAGAATTTCAAATTGAAAAGTTTTTAAAAAATTTGCCTATATTCTTTTTTAAAGAAAAAAATATAGTATAATTTTACCCAGATCTGAGCTAGCTTTTAATAAATATTAAATTTTTCAGATTACCTTGGGGAACATTGAAAGCACAGAAATGTTTTGTTACTTTGTGGATATTAAACATTTCTGTCTGATCTTGCGATATTTTTTATCACAGTGTTTATTAAATATTTGTTGCCTAATGATTTTACTGAACTGTTGTGCAGATTGATATGCTCATATTATCTGTTTATTATAGAAGTTCACAAAGATATTTTTATTTGTGAAGTGCTTGAAGGTTGGGGCTGAAAGTTTTATTTGGTTTAGATATGGTTACTATTTTTCAGTTATTAATTGTTTAGATTTTTTAGTAATTTATTTTATTATTTTGATATTTTTAGGATTTTTAATTCTTTAATGTTGTTTTATATGATGAAATCATGTTATTTTATTGTCAAGTTCATCTGTATTAATATTTCCTACAGTTAAAAATTTCTGTGTATTTCACACAAGTTTTAAAAACTGGCAATTTTTAAAATGTATAGTGCCTCTCAAGAAAGCCTATTTCAAGTTGAATTTTCAAAAAAAAAAATCTTATATATTAGTTTTGAAAAAATATTCTTAAATGAATGAGAATTCCAATATTTTATTCATTATTAAATAAAAGTAAATCATTAATATTCTCGGAAAAGTAAATATTAATAAAAGTAAATCATTAATATATTATAAAAAACATATTTTTTATAAAAATAATAAATTGTTTTTTTTTTGTTATTGCTTAGTGATGAGTTTTATGGAAAAAAGTATGAGTCAGCCCTATAAAAAGTTTTGCTAAAAATCATCATCAATTTTTTCCCCGAATAAAAAATTTTCAGCTGTTTATCTTCAATAAATCCTAAATTCTTAATATCAGAAATATATGAAATTATATAGCACATCAACATTAGTTTCTTGAGAAAGGGATAAAGCCCTTAACAGTGTAGTTCAGATAGGAAAAAAAGACAAGTCTGTTGACCTATTTACTGAAAAATCATGTTCAGATGTACTTGAGAGTTTTATAAGTAGTGTTAATAAAGGTATGAGAATATCTCATCCAGAAGGCTGTGTACCATAGAAGCAGATCTCTTTTGGACCGTGATGAAATGTTTTTGATGGGAAATTTTTTAAGGAGATAAATATTTCCTATGGTATGAGGATATGGAGAATGTATAACTAATGAGAGAGAAGAGAAACAACTTAGTTGTCTGTGGTCTGTGATGATGTAAGATGCTAGCAGGTGCTAATGACAGTACTACTCCAACTCTCTCTGTGCTAAACATTGGTATTTTTAGCCATCAGATTTACAAAAATAGATCCCAGCATCCGCAGTCCACAATCTTAACTTCTTGTTAACTTGTGTATCAAATTAGAAAGCACATTTCAAGCCTCATTATTTGTTTATTACTTTTATTTATTGTAATATTGTTTTATTAGTATTTAAATGTTTTATTTTGTTTAATAACAGATCAGCTAAGTATTAATTTTGAACTTTAGAAATGTTTATATAATATTCTTCACCTATTGAATAGTAGTTTAATTTTTTTTTAAATTTATTTTTGGTATCGGTATGTGATGGCTACTGATTTGAACATTCCAGTTGTTGTGTTGGAATTTGAAGAAGAGTGTCGAGCTCGTGCTAGGGTAGCATCTTTAGCTTATTGTGATGGTTAGTTTTATTTATGAAGGCCTTTTGTGAGTTCAATTATTTGTGAGTTCAGTTCAATTATTTGTAAGTTTTATTTTGTGAGTTCATTGTTTGTGGTATTTATTTTATTGTATGCTTATAATAAAATTAATACTTTCTCTTGTTATGAAAATAAATTTTATTGGAGTAAAGTTTTTCAAGTATATGTAATGATTTTACAAAGCCAATAAAGCCTACTATATAAGAAAAGTAATGACAATTTTTAAAGCTTTTTTTATTTATTTGTTTGATGAATGGTCTTTTTTTATCTTTTTTGAATACTGTTAATTTTAACAGAAATTCTAAAATTTTTCTAGATTGTTCATTTTATTTTTGAACGAGTGATTATTATAAAATAAAAAAATAACAAACTATAAATTTTTTTTTTATTCAACTTTTTTTTTTCATTTAAAACCTTAATAATCTATAATAACGTGAATTTCCCATTATGTTTAAATATTATAATAATAAATTAGTATTGTATTTACCTTTATGAACCTTGTGAATTTTGAACTGTTTACAGTTCACAAGGTTGTGAATCACAAGGAATGTGAATTATTCACAGTTTATTGTGTGAATAGTTTAAAATCATAAAATTTTAGATGCATTTAGTTTATGCGGTAAATGTGAGTACAGAAATATAAAATTATTAATTATATGCTTAAAGATACTATGTGATTTAAATCAATATGCTTAAAGTTTGTATGAATTTGTGACATTGTACAACTAAAACTGTAGCTTAATTTTTTGTTGGTTCATATATAATTCAATATTTAGTATTACTGGCCATTTATTTTTATTATTATGCTTCACTCTTATGATTATTATAGTGATACTTGATCAGTTTAAATTTATTTTTAATTTACTTTTGTCTTATAGTAGTTTTCATTCCTGTGGTAACTAGTCAAAATGATTTTGTTTAGACATCATGGCAATGTTACTATCAATTTGTATCATTAATTAATGTGCTGACTAAGCAAGAATTTATGTGAGAATTGTATGTAAGAAGGTCTGTAAGTAAGTTATCAACATGTTGTGCATCATGATTTTGTTTCTGGTCAGTCAGTTTTTAATAGTTACTGCAGTTTAGTGAGATTGCCTCAATTAAAATTAATGGGGTTGGTCATGTGTATTTAATTTGACTTCAGCAAGACTTTTGATAGGGTCCATCATGACATTTTAAAGAAATTATTCTGATTTGGATTTTCAGTCAATTTGGTTCATTTGACATATATTTAAGACAAAAAAATTAAATATTTTTAAATGGTGCTTTTCTAATTACTGTATTATTTAAGTGATCCATATCTTGATTTCTTGCCATTTTTATTCGTAATTAATAACTGATCCGGTTCATACACAACTTGATCAGTTAAATAATTTAAAAGTATAATTTATAAGTTTATAAAGTTCCAGTTTCTAAAATATGTAATTCTGTGACATTCAGTAATCTTTATGATATGAATGAACGTAGTTACTGTTAGACATCTGATCTTCAGCTCATGAAAGTGATATAGTTTGTTTAGGCATTGATTTTTGATAGAATTTAAAATGTAATGTGTCTTTTTATTCACTTAGTGATAGTAGGATTTTGAGAAATAGTATCTGTATTTTTGTTTAATTGGAAATAAATAAAAAATATGATGTTCCAGTATATGGGAACCCTTTTGTGTTGAGAAAAAGAAACTGAAACATAAAAAATAAATTTTTAAGATTTTTATTTTATAAGAGATATATATTTTTCTGATCATGTGATATCTTTGTTAGGAGTTTTCAAAACATTTAACTGTGCTCTGCCTTTACTGAAGTCCAGGCAAGATGTGATCTTCATAAAATTTTAAATCATTCTAGTGGTTTATCTGACCTTTTAACAATGTTTAAAATGTATGTATCTTATTTGGATTATGTCCTAATCTTATATTCATTGACTCGAGGACAAGAGTTGTTACTCATAATTCTCCAGTTTATAAAATATATATCTCGCATGTTTTTTGACCTTTCTTTTTCTTAAGAGAAGATGTCAGACTCCTTTTTGATTTAGACAATAGTTTATTGATGAATTTCCATTGGTATTTATTTTTTTTATGTAAAAATTTTCCCATTTGAATTCTCTTTCATATTTATTATATTGATAACTGTTTATTTTTTAAGTAGTGTGCAATTTTAATTATTAAAATTAAATTAGTAATTTTATGTTGTAATAATGATATGTTTATTTTGTTATAATGATTTAATGACAGTGAGATTATTGCAATTTAGTGTTAGAATAACTTGCTCAGATGCTGATAATATTAGAATAGAATAGTTTCAGAAACAGGATAACAGAATGGTACAGGGTGAAAAATAGCACTAATTTTTAATCTTCACTTGAGTATGTATGAGCTGAATAGATAAAGTCATAAATACTAAAATCTGATGTAAAATCAAGTTTGTGTCGTGTGCATGCGTGTGTGTGTGTACAGCACATGCCTGTGTAGTTATGTAAAGAATATTTTAATATCAAAGGGGTAAAAGTATTGCAATATTTAAGAAAACAAACAACAATCAAAATAAAATATCACAACACTGAATAAGAACCTAGTACCTAAGTAGAAGTTTGAAGAATAGAATAGAATAATTTATTAATTAATACCTTTTTAATTGAAAAAAGTTTATAACTTAATTCTAAATGTATTAAATTCCTCAAATCTTGCAATTTGTATTTACAGAATTTTAAATTTATTTTATAAGTGGCAATTTATTAAACACTTAGCTTGATTAGCATGTTAAATTATTTACCTACTTTACCATGAATTGTACTGTATATGAGATCTGATTATCAGAATTCTGAATGTTACTTATCATGTTTGGTTTCCTTTTTATTCTTTTATTGAATCTGTAATGGAAAAGTTTCATTATAAATCTACAGTATGCAACTAATGTTACTCCAGTGAAACATCAGTTCAGACAAAAATTATTTTTGAGAAAACTTTACAAGAAATTGTTTCATATTAGGTACTACAAATTAAAAACTGAAGCAGTTTTGTTATACTGATTTTGAATTACTGGTATTCAGATTCAAGACTTGAGCCAAATTAACTTTTCCTGACTAATCTAAATGTGTGAGAAAGAAAACTAGCTATTGTAGCATTAATTGTTGATGATAAGCATGTCATTTTTATCTTGGCCAACGAGACGCTAAGCAGAGAGGTTGTTACATATGCAAGTTTTAATATTTTTTTGCCACCAGTAAGTTCTTCTTTGTGTTATTATCACTATTTATTAGGTGTCTTATATAATCCAAACAAAATTTCAGTTTTGAAGTATTCTAAGTTTCTAATATCTGTGCTATTGTATAAGCCAAATTTCTAAATTGTATCTGACTGTTTAGTAGAGTGGTGAAATTCTTTTATCATACTTTATTTGTTGATTGTGTTTTTAGGCTATCTATTTAAAAATTCTAAAGAAAATCTTTACTCAAGATGTTTCTTTGTAGTTTTCATAACATCTTCAGTATTACACAATTTAAATCAGATTAATTGCATTATATTTTGTTGATAATTTTTTTTAAATGTGTGCTTAATTTCATTTAGATAAAATTAAATTTTTTAGATTTTAAAATAAACTATTAAATTTAAAATGGAATGAATGTTGAGAATATAAAACTTAATTTTCTTCTTTTTTTATTCTGAAAATTTATTTAATAAAGAATCTTTTGTTAATCTATCAAATAATGAGTATCATTTACAAACCTAATGAATTCAGAACTGGTGAATTTAATACATTAGAGTAATTTTAAAGTAAAATTTTTTTTGTAACTTATAGTTACACCAAATGTTTTTGTATTAATATATCCTAGACAGGGTATTAATCATCTAAATGATTAGAAATTAGTCAGTAAATAGGTTATAATTTTAAAAATATATAAAATTGTAATAATACAGTTATTTACTTATTTATTCAACTAGTAACAATTAATTGTCTAAAATTTACAATTAAGGGGAATAGTTAGGTTCTTATTAAGTATTGTGTGATATTTTACTTTAATTATTATTTATTTTCTTAATTATTGCAATACTTTTACCCCTTTTATATTAATTCTTTACATAACTACACAGGCACGTGCATGGATATATGAACACAAACACACACACACACACACTCTCTTCATTCTATATCAGATTTCAGTATTAATGACTTTTGTCTATTCAGCTCATAATACTCTGTATGTATGCTGTGTTTAAAAGTTATGTATGTATTATGTATAATTATGTATGTATGTATTCTGTGTGTACTCTGATTAAAAATTAGTGCTATTTTTCACCCTGAACCACTCTGTTATCCTGTTTCTGAAATTTTATTTGCTTATCTGAACTAGATTTTAGAAACTGGTTCCAGTTGCACTCCGAGGTGAATAAGTGTTTGTTAAAACGTCACAACTATTCGATTTCACCAATTGACTTCTTTTAGTTCACAGACTTTCCTTTGTATGAGTATCTTTAGATTTATTATTTATATCTATTTATTATTTTGCTTCATGAGTTTAATTATATAAATTAATTTTCTTCAGTTGTTTACTTTTATCATTGCTTTTAAAATTAAACAATTTTCTGTATTTCTAGAATCTTTGTAACAAATTTTACACAATTGTCAATCACTTTTAGATATAGAGTTATATAATATTTAATTCTGATACTTTTTTTTTTTTGAAAATTTATCTCGTTTTGTAATAATAATTGATCATTAATTTAATAAATTATATCCATATATGTGAACTTTCAATATGGTATCAACTTACTTTTAATGTGTTTCAGAACTCTACTCCATCTTCAAAAAATCACTCTGTAGGTTGATATCACATCAAAGTAAAATGAAAAATGAAAAAACAAACACTTATACACACAATCATACCTCATAACTCGATTATCAACACATAAAACATGCAGAAACATGATGTGTGCATAGTGTGGGTGAGCGACTGAAGAACTCATACATTGCATGGCAGAGTACTTCAATCACTATTAAGAGGATGATGTCATGTGTGTGCATGATTTTATGTGTTGTTGATTATTATGACTTTTTGAGTTTGTGTGTATGTTTCGTTTTTTTGTTTTTTCTTGATGTGATGACCTCCAGTGAGTGATTTTTTGAAGATTGAGCAGAAATAATGTGACGTAATATTAATGGCAGTAATGATCCTTTTGTGGTAGTTACATATTTTCCATTGATCTGTTTGAGTTTTTATTAGAAGTTTTGAAAAAATTGCACAGATGCTATCTCACCTGTATTTTGTGACTAAAGATTTCGTAAAACTTGTAGTTGCATTTTTATAAGGATTCTCTTGTACTTGATACCAATATACAAATAATACTATATACCAACTGTGCCATCTTAAAAAACTTATAATTTTTTGTTTACTATGAATACAGCTGATTTTAAAGTGAAATGTTTTCTAATTTTTCTTTATATTCTTTTATTTATTCAATAATTAAAAACATATTTGTTAACTTTGCAGAGATGAACATGTGTTTTATTTAAATTTGTATGTTATTGTAATTATTGAATGTGTGTGTGCATGCATGTTGTGATTATAATTTACACTTCCTAGTTTTAAATATTTCTGTAAATGTTTTATTCAATTTTTTTTTATTTACTCTTGCAGCTGATAGCAGTTTAACAGGTAGTGAAGTCACTAACTATTATGATAGTCCAGAAAGAGATGTTATCATTGAACAACCACAGAACCAGCATAATAATACTGATTGCAGCTTAGGTGTCGGCTCTGTTGTTGAGGTGCCTATAAAGAGTGAACCTCATTATGGCGTTATTCGTTGGATTGGAGTTGTTTTTGGTGATAAACAATTACGAGAAGTTGCTGGAATTGAAATGGTTAGCTGATGTTATTTTAAATATAATATTTTGTTTTTGTGTAATTAATCTCCTTTGGAAATTAGTTTGTTTTTTTTTAAGATTACAACCTTCACCTTTTAGATTAGACCTACATTTTTAAGAAAAAAGAGATAATGAATCAGATTATAGAATCTGATAGTAAATTTTAAGGCAAATCTCTGTAAGAAGGCCATACTTTTATCATCTTTTATATTTATCATCTCTTTAAAACATTTGTACTGTATGTACAAGGCTGTTAAAAATAAATAGGTTGAAATAAATCATGAATAAATGAAGAGTCAAATGCAAAAACGATGAATATACTTTTTATATTTTTTCAGGAGAACAATTTTAAAGTTTCAAACCTTGTGCAGCATCCACTTTACTGACAACATAAAAAATAATAATTGTATTCAATAGAGCATTTAAAAATGTGCCATGTGTTACTAATCGCGAAATATAGACTGGTCAACATCAATCACAAATGTCCGCAGCTTTACTCTAGCATCCTCAATGACATTAACCCAGTTGCTTGGTAGTTCTGTAACTGACTTCTCGTCAATAATAGCCATGTCTTGATCGCACTCTAAATAAGAATATCCCCTAATTGGAAACGTTATTTTAATAGAGTCAAGTCGTTTTTCAATACTCACAACGTAATGTAGAAACCTGATGACAGTTTTTTTTTTGACCCCCACAGGAGTCAAAAAAAATGTGTAGATGTCTCACTCTTAGATCCAGCTTTGTGAATAAGAAATTATGTAAAAGTGAAGTAACATCATTTGAACCTTTATTCCCAGTTACTTCAGTATAACAGTAGAAGAATGCATCATCTGTAGATAAGACATGGATGTTAAATGAATAAAAAAGACAACTGCCTATGATAATAAACATCATTTGTTGTTATATTTGACAGTGGTAGGTTTTTTCCAAGTCCATTGTGATAGCTTCATGTTCATCATGTTTTTGGCATAGTTTCTTTGTTTTTCGTTTGAGTAAATAGAATTCAGCTTTCAATTTATGTAATTTGTTCTCCTGTAGAAGTTTTCAACTCACATTGAACCTTTTCACTGACTTCGCACCAGCTAACTTATTTTCCAGAACTTACTCTGTGCCAAAAATTTATCACAGGAACTGCATGTATCGGAATGAGGGTATCCAAATCTTATATTAAATTTACTGTTAAATATATTTCTATAGAACTCGTATGAAACTGTTTGATTGCCAAGATCTTTGTACATTTCATACATTTTTTTTTATGTTCAGTGTTTCAGGTAAATATATTCTGTCAGTTTTAGCTCTACTGTAATGACTTGGTCTTCCTTTAAAAGAACATATGTGATGTTCTACACGATCAACAACTTCAGAGATTTTACAGTGCTTGTGGGAATATTTCCCACTTTTATCTTTTGGAGCTTGTCCTGTTGATTTTAAGGAAGTCTGTATATTTTTAACATGTCTCGGGGTAATCCGATGAATAGCTACAAAAGCTTTAAAACAAACTGAAACTTCTTTGAAAGATGACTGAGACATTATTCTCACCTTATACTTATAGGCCTTTTCATGAAAGTTTGCATAGTCTTCATTTTTTCGTGATCTACGATTTTTAATACTGTGAACTTCAGTTAATCCAGCTAAATAAGCATCTTGCTTATCTTTAGAACTGAAACAGTTAAACTTTTTTATTATACATTGTCTATCATTTATTTAAAAAATTTTAAAACACTCAAGTCTTTTACACTTACAGTCTGGTCCAGTTTTGTGAGATGCTAACCTCAATTTCTTCATTACATCACTTGATCTTCCATGTTTTAATCTTTTCTTAATCTTAACACTAACATTTATGTCACTTTTATCACTTTCAGTAAAATTCATACTTTCATTAAAACTCATTCTTACTTATTAGTTAACAAAAATTCACTAAAATTATTTTTTTTTTTAAGTAACACAAGAACAAGACTAAACACGTCTTTCACAGGGTTATTAACAGCTGTTAAAAAGTCACTAATCAATTCAATACTACGAACAGCGCTTGCAGTGGCCCGTATTAAAAATAATTTCACGACAATCATCATTCTTGCACTGTTTCACATTGACATTCATCATTCTTGTAATGTACAGTGTTTTTTATTTTGATGATATCTTGAAAAATACCATCGTTTTTGCCTTGAAAGTCTATCTGAATATACTACACTATCAGTTGTACAAGCTGGTACAGTTAGGTGAAAAATAACAAAATAGTGACATTCATCGTTTTTGCATTTGACTCTTCAAATAATCTAAAATAATATTAATCTAAAAACTATAACAATTTTGATTATGAAATTTTTCTCAGTTTTCCATATATTTGTTTATAAATTTTATATATAAAAGTTTAGTTCTGTGTATAATTTAATTATAATAATGACCTAATATTCCATGTCTGATTATTATTTCTAAACATGAGCAATCTGTTCAGTTCTGAACCAGCACATAGGTCTTTATCCATAAGCTGTTTCCTTCTTTCAACTTTACTTCTTCTCTTAGAGAATATATTTAGTCAACATCCATCAAAAAGTTATAGAAGAATTAAGTATATTTATAAATCCTTTTTGAAAAATGTATTAAAAAATTCAAAGCTGTTTTTATTTTATTTTTTTAGTTTCTGTTTAAAAAGTTATGACTTTTCATAACTTACTTTATAAATTGCATAAAATAATTTTTATACTATTTTAAACAAAAAAGAAAAATTTTTTCAAAACATACTAGGGTGGGGTGAAAAGTTCCAAACCTAGATAAAAAAAAAAAAAAAATGGGTAATTTTGATTTATTTTTCAACAGTCACCATAAGTTCTATACACTTAGCCAGTGTTCCATAAGACCAATTATGCCATTTTGGTACAGCATTTTGTGAAATACCTTAAAATAACCATCTACAGCAGCAGTCATTATTGGTTGAAAATCTCTTCCTCCAAGCCATATTTTTAGGTTAGGAAATAAGTGATAGTCACTGGGAGGCAGATCAGACTCATCAGCTGTCAATAATTAACATAAAAATTCCTTTGGATTAAGCTTTAAGAACTTCTATTGACGTGCTTCCAGACTCTGCTAAGTCCTTTATTGACACTTGTCAATCTGTCAAAACAATTTTATACACTTTTTCTATAATTTCTGGCACAATCACTTCAGAAAGCTTCACTGCATGGTCAGTTGTTGGTGCAAGTTCACCCCTTTAAAGTCTGCATCTCAGTGTTTTTAACTCTTTTATTTGATTGAGAAGAGAATCCCAATGATGCGTTAAGCTCTCCTTTAATTTCTTTCCACCAAGAAAAAAGTATTTAATCACTGCATGACTTGCCAAAAGATTCACTAATTTTCCATTTTGACAGACTGTAAATACTATATTAAGTGAAGCAGCACTTGAAACTGCTATAGTAAGCTAATGAAGAATAGAATCATGCAATGCTGTTGAGAGATTAAGCGTGCTAATGCCATCTCTGTGTGAGGCCTGGAATGTTTCACCCTACCTTCATGTTTCAAAATTTAAATTTTAAATTAATTATAAGGTTTAACAGATATTTAACATTTTCCTAACAATTTTATTTTCAGTAAAATTCAGTATAGGATTGTATTTCAGCATTTGATGTTTATGTACTATTATTATAACAAGGAGAAATATTAATTAAATCTTTAGAAAGGAAGTTAAAATAAAAAAAGTAACTATAGTAAACACCATGTGTGACAGTCAGTATGATTAATGCTACAAATCTGTTTAAATAAACCAGCAATTATATTTATTTACAGCAACTTTGTTATATATGTCTAATTTTACAATTTTATTGATACAGAACCATGACCAGATAGGATATTCTTCTGAATCAGTAAAATTGTAGTATTTGTATCTTAATTCATGCATGAAACAGATATTTATTTTTTCAGAAGGTTTTTAGTACATTTTTGTGACTGTTTTGTTATTTTTTTATTCCATACAGAAGTTATATGTAAGGTAACACTCATCAATAAAAAGACTGTTCCCATAATTTACCCTGGTGAAATGTTTCCTTCTTGATATCTGCTGCTTTCTAAATAATAATTTCCAGTGAATGGCTGTCATATGCAAGTCATGTTTTTAAAGATCGCTACTAGGTGTACCATTTGATAATTAAAATCATCATATATACCATTGAAAGATTTTTTCAAATTTTACTGTTGTATGTGTAATTTTTAAGATTTAGTAGTATTTTTAACATTAGACTTAATTTTGTAGGAAGAAGAACATGTAGGGTTGACCGATGGTACATTCCATGGAAGAAGATATTTTCAGTGTAATCCTCAAAGAGCACTATTTGTTAATTTAAATCAGTGCAAAAAAGATTCAAGATTTCAAGAACCTCAACCTAATTTGGTTGAAGTTAAAACAAAAGGTATTTTAAAAAGGTGTAAATTTTGTAAAGCTTAAAGCTTTGTTTGAGGCCTTTTGTCACATTATTTATTTTTTTTAGTTATCACAACTGACATTTGTATGGGCAGTCTCAGTGGGAAACTCTTTAAGTAAACAAATGTTAAAGTAGCACTTTATTAACAACTTAACTAACTTAGCTATAAGTAAACTGCTAAGTAATTATTACTTATTCTTATAAATATTTCTGCAATACATATTTTTATCCATCATCATAAAAAAAAAGCATTGATTGAATAAATATAAACATTAATTATGACTAGTTTCTTTTTGTAAATCATGTCTCAAGTTATTTTCAATGAATGAACAGTTTGTTATTGAATTCAACATGTATGTGTGTGAACAGTTTTTGTCTATGAATTTGGATTCAGATTAAGCATCATTAAAGAATTACAAAAATATATGAGTGGCTGCAATTGGCTACCTTGTTCATCTCAAAATGGCCACCAAAATTAAAATTTTGTAATTATTACACAATAACGATGTAGGGGTATTCCACTTTAATTCGATAAATTTTTTAAAATTTTATTCCATCACTACTTTTAATTTTGATATTTGGTGTTGGATTTTGGTTTTTCCCACCTTATTATTGGGCAAAAAATATTTTTTATATTTTAAAGAAACTTTTTTCTTGAGTAATAACTATTTTCCAACTTGCGAACAGGTAAAAACAGCAGCCATTTTCATAACTTTTTCCATGAGCTGTAGTATTCTTATTTTACATCATACAGAGGGTCAAAAAGGACTTTTTGGAAAGAGTAAAGATGGAACTTCATCATTGTTTACACGAAATTCATTTTGTTACATAACCAAATCTTATATGTTTATTGAAGTGTAATGTTTACAAATTTTTTTTTCAAATTTTGGGCCCAAAATAAATAATGAAGGGCTTACGGGGATACACACCTGTTTTTTAGCTTTTAACTCTTGGGTACTAGTAGTAGTTGTAAAAAAAAGTTTGTACCATACCGAGTGTCCTTCATTAACAAAAAAATGGCTGCCAAATCATACCAATTTTGAAAATGTCTCATTTTTGGGGCTTATAAACCACATCTGAAAGAGGTGGAAATCTGAAATGTTTACAGCAGTAAGTACTTTTTAAGTACTTTAAAACCATGTAAAATTTATTTTCTTACTCAAAGGGGTTGACAAGTAATGAAGCTAAAAACACCATTCCTTCTACCCTTGAACAATGTATCCACATAATTCACAGCATGTATTTTTTAGAGAATAATGTAATATTTTGATATGTCTATAATGAGAAAGCTTATTCTTTAGATAGTTTGTTACTTAAAGTACGACTCATACACTCAAACTCATGTTTAAACATGAAAGTGAATAGACATGCACAGACATAAATGTTTACATGATTCTAAATGTAAACATTGTAAAAGGCTCAGTTACTGTCTTGATTTCAATGTGATATGGTATTGTTGCTAGTTTTAATACTGTGATTAGGTAATTTACACTTGTTTTTAAAGTAATTTTATTAACAGTGAACTTCTCTTTTATGCGATATCTTTTATTTTTAATTTTATTAATTAAAGAAATTTTTATTTTAGCTGCTCAGAAAAATTAGGATAGACAAAGTGAGGTGCAATTGGTAGTTTTATAATTCATATTAACTTATTGTAAGAACTCAAAAAAAAAAAAAACCCAATAATGTAATTGATGAAAATGTTGGGTTGTGTGTGTGTGTGTGTGTGGGTGGGTGTGTGTCAGTCACCCACCAAAATGTAAAACTCTTGTTATCTGCTTGAAAAATGAAATTTGATTATAAAATTCTCCTTTCAACCATGGTATGTGATGTAGAAAATGAAACGTTGCATGCTGTCACAGTGTGAAAAATATCCAAGCACTAATGAAGAGCTAAGATTACTGCAAGTGACAAGGGGGGCTGGGTTGATTTTGATTCTGAAATTATCTTCAAATAGTGGGTTCTGTTGCCATTGTGAACTTAACGACTCAAATTCTTCCATTTCAAGAGTAGTTAGATAAACTTACTGAAAATTTAAATACTCTAAAAAGGCATCATTTCATTGGAAAAAACATGCTAATTTCCTCATCATTTAAAAGCATTATGAATATATTGTAATACAATACAATACATCCATTTCTCATATATTTTCCTAAAAAAGAAGGAAATTTCAAGCCAAAGCAACTGTGTGATTAGTGAGTACTTGAAGCACAATACTACATCATTGTTCTGCTTCCAAAAGCTAGTTATATATAATTGCACATTAAAAAACTGTTACCACAAGTTAAACAATTCTTTTATTTTTCTGATGGCTCCTAAAAACAAAAAAAAATCATAAATTTTTGTTACTATAAAGAAGATTTTGAAATTGCAGTTGAGTGGCATTTTTTGCCACTCAATACCATGGAAAAGGACCATATGATTGTATTGGTAGACCTATAAAAAGGACTGTGACTAAAGCAAGCCTTCAAAGGACAGTCAACAATCAAATTGTTACTTAATATTAAAAATCTAACATTTATTTTCTGCTCTAATAAAGATATTCAAGAGGCTAAAGAATATCTCAGTTCTCATTATCAGGTTATTACTACTGTCCCAAAAACAAGAACCTTTCACAGTTACGAGTACATCCAACAAATCAGAAATTTATTCTGAAAGTCCAAGCAACCTCTAAATCAGAAACATTTATATTAGTATCGGTACACAAGGAGACATTAGTGTTTTTGATTGCTTTATAGATTTACTAAAGCCAAAATGTAAAAATTATTCTGCTGCATATACAATGGCAAATGGTGGTTAGGGAAAGTCATTGAAGTCAAAATACATAAAAATGGAAATATCGAATACACTTTTTCCATCTGCAGGGTCCTGGTATTTCATTCAAGAAATAATTGAGGAATAATCAAACATGGATTCAACTGGAAAATATTTTAAAGATTCTCACACCTTCAGAGCTTTTCTATCAACTACTGGAAGAAGACACGACATTATATCAAACATGAATAAGGACTTATCAGTTCTACTCAATAAAAAAGATGGTAGGAGCACCAAGTTATGTTAGTTAAGTTTGTTATCAAAAAGTGCAAGATTTGTTCATAACTTCCAGTAGCAGGAATAAAATAAGGTAAAAGTGAATTGAACAACTTGTTAATGTATTTGAACAAATTTGTTAATCATTTTGTAATTGACTATTTATTAATTGTCAATTATTCATTCTAATGAGTTTAGTTGTAATTTTTATAATCTGAAAAAAAATTCATAACATCAGTATTTTTGGATATGTTGTTTACCATTAGAAGGAATGGTGTTTTAGCAGTTTTGATGCCTTCATTACTTGTCAACCCATTATTTTGAGTTTCAAGATAAATTTATATGATTTTAAAGTACATAAAAAGTACTTAACTGCTGTAAAACTTTCAGATTTTGGCTACCTGTGCTACATGTGGTTTTTGCCTCCCAAAAACGAGACATTTTTAAAATCTTAGAATTTGGTGCCCATTTTTTTTTTTTTTAATGAAGGACACTCGGTCACAGTCCAATTTTTTGTAAGTGCTACTAGTACGCAAAAGTTAAAAGATAAAAATCAGGGGTGTTACCGTAAGCCCTTCATTACTTATTTTGGATCAAAATTTTGAAAAAACAACAATTTGTAAAGTAACTTTTGTAAATATTACAAGATTGTTATGTAACAAAATGAATTTTGAGTACAGCAAGATGAAATTTTGTCTTTACTCTTTCCAAAAAGCCCTTACTGAAAACATCCTCTGTACAATGTAAAATAAGAATTCTATACCTCATGGGAAAGATAATGAAAGTGGCTATTTTTACCTGTTGGTAATTTAGAAAGTAGTTTATTACACAAGAAAAAAATTTCTTAAAATATAAAAAATTTTTTGGCCTCTACAATGTGGATAGTTACCATATACCAAATCTCATCAAAATCAAAAATAGTGATGCACTGATCATTTGTTGAATTAAAATGGAATACCCCTCTACGCTATTAACTTTGTTTAAACGCACTAACATATGTTTTAATAAAATGTATAAATATCACTTTTGTAAATCAAATGAAAGGCCCCAAAATGGTGGAAAAATTAATTTTTTAATAATAAAAAAAAAATTATATAAAATAAAATAAGGGCCTATATAAGACCTATAGAGATTTTGTTAAAGGTTATTAACTTATGCTATTTTCTTTTGTCAATTTTGAGTAATTTTGTTTTATAAAGAAAATTGTTTTCTGAGAAATTTAAACTGGTTCATTTCTGAATAAATTAATCACAAATTTATGTCAGCAGAGCAATCAAACCTATAAAGTAGTTGTCTGCCCTGGTGTCTAGGGATAAAGGAAAGGTTGGCGTTAGCGCAGTAGCCAACAAATAGCCGTGCGAGGATAATTTGAAGTAGGTAATAAAAAAAAAAAATAAAATGCTCTGGTATGAAAAAGACTGTATAATGTGGCTTAAAATTATAAAACAGAGACTTGACAACAATAGTTAATTTAAATTTGGAATAAACAGCAATTGCATTATTAATGAAATAGAATGAACAATTATAAGTATATTGAGTAATAAACCAAGTAAAACTGACTATTTTGAGTAAAAATGATATAAAAAAAAAAATATATTACAGTACTGCTGAATACATTATCAATAGTTAATTATTATTACTGATAATCATAAATTTAAAGTATAGTCAAAAGAAAAATTGTTTTAATCTATTTTTAATTCACAAGAAAGATATGAGAATATCTTCACTATTTATAATAGTGAAGTTAATTTCTATAAGATCGATAATTACGATGTGTACACGAGTTGTACTCAAGACTTAGGTCAGGTGGAGTCATGGTTTTCGTAAGAAAAGATATAACTTGTATTACTCATAAGCTAGACATGTTATCTGCATC
>JAAAKQ030162690.1:0-12679 GCA_010016005.3 Zanna intricata | reverse complement strand
TATATATATATATATATATTCCTAGGTTTTGAAAGGTTTGAAGTTTATGTAATAAATCCAAATTTGAACGTAGAAATTGCATTTTTTTATGTACAACCAACATAATAATTACATATCTTTTTTATTATATAGTTATATTGTATTAATGTAGAAAATAGTAAGAATTCGACGTATTTGATATAATATTAATTATTGAGATAAGCCGGCCTCCGTGGCCCAGTGGTAGCGTTTCGGCCTTTCATCCGGTGGTCTTGGGTTCGATTCCTGATCAGGCATAGCATTTTACAAGCTACAAATCATTCATCTCATCCTCTGAAGATATACTTAACTGAGATACCGTAGTTTAAAAAAAAAAAATTGTTGAGGTAAGTTAAAAAAATCTTATGTGGATACCAGATGACTTACTTGCATGCCTGTTAAATTATATAAACATATATTTTTTTTAAAATGAAAACTACGTAAAATTTTATTTCATTCATAACTTCTGATATATTTTCATATGAGTTCTGATATTTTCATATATTTTATTCTTGTTATTGAATTATTTACTGTAAATTTTTTTTTTTTTTTTTACAATCAGAGGTTAATAATTATATTAATAAATCAATATATTTAAATTAAAGAAAAAGGAGATGAATTCAGATTTGAACCGATGTGCCTTCCCCCCTTGTAAGATCCAAATATTTCATTAATTAAAATTTTATTTGATTATAACTCTGGAAATCAATGAAAATAAGTACCATTTATGATACATCGTTTAAAAAGCTCTCAATGGTTGGCTTATTACTGCAATTAAGAAAAAGTCCAAAATCCAGTTTTTTTTTAATTATTTTTGGGCAATTTTCTTTTTGCACAATTTTGGTACAGTCGATTGCAATCAAAAGGAGAGGTGCATAAGTAGATGTTACGACAATCCTAAATCCAAAATTTCAACATCCTACGGGTAATCGTTTTTTTTAGTTATGCGAGACACATACGTACGTACAGACATCACGCCGAAACTAGTCAAATTAGATTCAGGGATAATCAAAACGGTAAATATTCCTTTACTTCGTACAAGGAAGTTAGAAAACGCTATGCTATTCATAAAAGTATTGAATTCGATGTAAACAATTAAAATGCCTAAATATATATTGTTACTTGATAGCCATTGTTTTTTTTTTCTTCAAAATTTATATATGAAATCAGTGTGTATCTATTAACAAAAACTAATCTATAATCAGAAATTGTCCACACCCATTCATTTCTTAAAAGTTGAAGTCATTGATATGAATGTTTTTAAACTGTATTAAATGATTTTATATCGGCATTTTTTTTTTATTCAATCTGCGTCATAGCTGAAATAAATCTTAACAGTCAGGGCTGTTACGATTTATTGAATTAAAGGTGATCTGGATAAATCGTGGGCATCTCATTATACAGAATGTACAAAAAAAGTCAGGGTTTTAAATTTATTTTCTCTTAAATTTGACTTACTCGTGTAATAATGAATTGCATGTAGAATGAAAGTGTAACTTATACAATTTTACCTACAAGTGTTCAATGTGAACACCATTCGTCACGCGGCATATACCCAGCCACGGCACACAATTTCACTAGCATATCTAGAGTAACAGGAGGGAGTTTCGCTTCAATATTGTGTCTTAAATCGGGTAGATCAATAGATATCGAAGGTACGTACACAAGATCCTTCTAAAATCCCAAAAAAAAAAATTACACCAGATCAGATCGGGTAACCCTGGAGGCCATCGTAAACAAGCTCTGTTATAGGGTCCATGCCGATCTATTGAGCAGTCGGGGAAAACGTCAGTCAACTGATCCCATACAGAGTTATGCTAGTGAGAAGCATCTTCTTCCCAAATAAAATTCTCTACGCCATCTTGCAACTGAGGAAAGAGCCGTGTACGCATAATATCAAAATAAACAATATCTTATATGATGCTTCAGCAAAAAATAACTTACCGTAAACTTTCGATCTATATATTGCACAAGATACATTTAATTTTGGGGAGTTCCTTTCGTATTGTAAGGATTCTTGGGAATTTTCCGACCCCGAGATATGGACATTAGGTGTTAAATTATCTATTAAAATGAAATATCAATTAATTACTTAAAATACAATCTAGAAAGACGTCATTTTCATGGAACATTTAGATTGCGAAGTCGGTACGCATAGCGCAGTCGACAGTCTTCAAAACTCGTAACAATTATAAATGGCTACGGATCGATGTATAAGGAATTCTTAAAACATTCTAGTCACCGTTCACTATCTCTTCCATAGCACTGTTAGCATTGCAAACATCACACCGCTTCAGACACCCCAAATAGAAGTACTACAGATTTATGTATTTACGCTTTCTAATCTTTGAAGAGTAATAATAATTGTTCAATTCATTTAAGAGGATGGCTGAAATCATATTATATTTTTTCGACTAAATGGCCTTATAGTTTCTTACAAATAGAAATATCTTTTATATTAACATTATATTATGTTGTGAATGCGTTTAGCAGTTCAATAAATCTGAACATACGAATGCTTCATGAAATCATAATAAAATCAGTATAATGAAGTTTTTTAAATGCTAAATAATTTTTTTTAGAGGCATCAACTACTTAGGTCATTAGCCTCTACTCAAAAAAGAAAACGTAAACGCGTTACTTCTAAATCA
This sequence comes from Zanna intricata, assembly GCA_010016005.3. Lineage (NCBI taxonomy): Eukaryota > Metazoa > Arthropoda > Insecta > Hemiptera > Fulgoridae > Zanna > Zanna intricata. The sequence goes on along the minus strand of JAAAKQ030162690.1, from coordinate 10,010 downwards.
AAGAAATTTTCCTTATATGTTCTGTAATTATAATTAAATCTCTGATCTTTGACTTTTCAAATGTTTGCCACTTTACTTTCTGGGCTTTCCTTTTGGCCAGCCTTTCTTGGAGTTTTTCTCCATTCGTCTTATAGCCTCTACCTCTGATGAGAGTGTTTCTGAGGCTTCAGACATGCCATCATCTCTCTTTCAGATGTGAGCGATGCTCTTTTACTAACATCAGACGAGACGTTAGGTTGTGAGGGTGATAAACTTGGCACTCTCGCCGTTTCTAGACATTCACTAATAGCCTTTCTTATTTCAGCTTCCAGATCGAAGTATGGGGCGGTTTATGTGCTCGCCCCCTCTGTAACAGTTCTTTAGACTCTTGAAGGCTCTGTAGGTGCATGTACTGTAGCATCTACGTCCAAAGATTTCTCAACTTTTACCTCCATCTCCATTGGTCTAATACACTCAGTCTTTTGATGCATTCTTGCCACACTCTCCTTCTCCGTGTGGCTGACCGTCAGAGCAATGAATTTGGTTTTTTCTGACGCTTTTTTATCTTTGTGCACATCACCGCTAGCGTGTTTTACAGTAGCGGGTTTTACTGCTACTTTCTGCTTGTAGATCTCAGTTATAGTATCAACAGTACCTATCGGAGGATAAGAGATTTGCTCTCTAACTTTTTTCTTCTGTTGCCTTGGTTGAATCTTATTATCAATAATATTTCCAACCAAGGTGGTGAAGCTTGGAGCAAGATCCACTAATAATTGCTCGACGTCGACTTTAGGCACCGAAGGGGCAGCAGCTACCTTCGCATAAGTAGTCGCAGGTCGAGTCGTTCTGCAACTGACAATTTTTCTCGCTTCAGAGTAACTGATCTTTTGAAGCGTTTCGACCTCTTGGACAGCAATTTCAGTCTTATAATAAACGGGACAATTCCTTGAACGGCAGTTATGATGTCCTTTACAATTAATACACGTCGGAGGGTCTTTACATGACTCGCCCTCATGTTTTTTAAGCACGCACACGCATAACTCTAGTCCCTCACACCTAGCTGCCGTGTGTCCAACGCGCTGGCACCTGAAGCATTGCATTGGCTGGGGTATAAAGGCGCGTACATCTAAACGATGTATGCCGGCTTGTACCTTCTCTGCTATTAAAAGTCAAAACATGGGAGGCAGAAGGAAGAACCTCACCATTTCTTATCATTGTTAATCTACTACACTGAGTCACACCTTGACTGGACATCTCCTCAACAATTTCGTCCTCCGTGCAATTTAGCAAATCTCTGAACACAACTACGCCGCTAAATAATTATTATTTTGCCTGCAAACACTTCTCTTCCCATCCAATTAAAGTTAACGAAGTGAAGAACTTCAAAATTTAGAGAAGAAACTGAAATTAAATAATACGACTTTTTTTTTCTTTTTCTGTTTAGCCTCCTGAACTACCATAAGGTATTACTTCAGAGAATGAATGACGATGATATGTATGAATGTGACGGAAGTGTATGTAATTTTGTACAGTCTCAGGTCGACCGCTCCTGAGAAGTGTGGTTAATTAAAACCCAACCACCAAAGATCACCGGTACCCACGATCTAGTATTCAAATCCGAATAAAAATAACTGCCTTTAGTAGGATTTGAATCTTAGAACTCTTGACTTCGAAATCAGCTGATTTGCGATGTCGCGTTAACCACTAGACTAGCCCGGTGGGCTAAATAATACGACTTAAAAAAATAATAATAAAATGTAAAATCCCAAAGTAAAATAGGTACAGATTACAAAAAAACAAGCAGAAAATACAACCATAAATGATCTTACAATTAAATTTACTAAAAAAATAAAAAAAAAAAAATAATAAATTACAGAATTTATATAAAAGAGACTCAGAGTTACTCAAAGTAACATCCAGAGTTTTGATTATTAAACACAAAAAATTTATTTATTTTTATTAATAATTGCTAATAATTAACTTTATATTATAATAAATAAATCATTTATCATTTAAAACGGAATTTATTATTTTCATATTAACTTTTCTTAAAAATGAAACTTGTAAAGTTCCTTACACAATATTAACTTTTATATCGTTATGTGGTTTTTTGTTCATTTTTAAATAGTATTTTTTTTCTGATATAATTTTACTGTATACTGTATAAAGAAAAGTGAAAGAATCGAATCAAACTTTGCATGTCGAGGTTTTTCTAAATCTTTATGTTTCATGACTCCCTCTAAAAGTGCTTTCTTTTTTTATGTTTAACCCTCGGAACCACCGTAAGATATTACGTCAGAGTATGAATGAGGATGATATATACGAATGTAAATGAAATATAGTCTTGTTCAGTCTCAGACCGACCATTTCTGAGATGAGTGGTTTATTGAAACCCAACCACCAAAGAATCCCGGTATCCACGAACTGGTATTCAAACCCGTATAAAAGTAACTGTCTTTACTAGATCTCTAAAAATACTGAAAGGATATTTTTTCAACGCAAAAAAACAAACCTGTTATTTTTTTTTATATTTCCAGATTACATGGAACGATTTAGGTGAGGTTTGGCAAGATGATTTCTGTCTACCAAGTGTTAATGCTGCATAATTTTGGTCACATTTAATCAAAGGTGAAGGGAGATATGGATCTTATGGTTCACATACCTCAAAATTTCATTCAAGTGCAAGATAAATTTTTTTCACATAATTTCTTGTTTCTTGGGTAACCAAGATACTTCTTGATGGTGATTTGGTCTTATTCAAACCTCGTAAGGGGATGTAGACGTAAAACCATTTTTTTCTTTCTTATCGTTTCTGGACACAATCATATTCTTTTAGTAATTTGATGATTAGTATGCCACTTTCTTTGTGTATTGGAGCAATTTCATTCCGAAGTGGAAATAATTAATATATTTCTTTGAGAGCTATCATTTTGCTTGATATTTTCAGATTTAATTTACCGATTTTGATGAAACTTTTTACAACGATTTCTGAATGTGAGTTATTGATGCAATTTAATTTTAGTTACAGTCGCTCCAGGGACAGGAAGATACGGTCACCATGAATTTCATACTTAAAACTGTGCTTAAAGTAGTAAAATCTTTATTACATAATTTTTCAATTGCATACAATAATGTTCGTTCCAATTTATTTTCCTTCTAAGGTAAAGTTCTCCGTAGCCAGAGTTGCATATCTTTCCCGGTTTTTCTGCTTTTTTTCTGTTAATATTTTATTACATTTTACAATATTTTATCTCTTCAGGCAAAAATAAATTCAGTAATTTTAACGTTAGCACGTTATCGTCACCCGGCTTAAATATAATGTGTTTAAAAAAAAATAAAAACAAAATAAAATTAGATTAAATTTAGTTATAAACTTTTATGATACTAATTGGAATTAAATTGATGAACTCAATCTACGAATACTAATTCATCTTACACAAATTCATCGTAACACATTTTTTTTTTACATTAACAAAAACGAGAGAAGAATTAAAACAATTATTTTTTTAATTTAATCAGACTTTTTTTTTAATCTGCAAATAAAATATAAATAGGATCTTAAATATAAATATAAAAATTGTATAAATACATTTATACAAACTTTAATAGATTTTAAAATATAATGTTTTCAATTCGAATTAAATTTCTATTTTATTTTTTCTTATGAGCTATATGTTTAAGCCTTAATTATGATGAAGTACAATAATTTCCACGACTTTATTTCTTTATATTTTCTGGAAAAAGTTTTTCTCTTTGGTAAGGAAAAAATAACGGCACTCGTAAAATTCGTAATTTCCATCTTCCGCTCTGGAATGTGAGAGAATGTGTTATCCTAATCATTTTACCTAATGAAAATTATTTTTCCCCTAACTTAAAGTTATTAATTTTTTTTTTCATGCAAGAACTTAAATCAATGGGTAATAAAATATATATATATATATATATCGTTACGCTAAAAAAAAAATAAATTCTAAATATATATATATATCTAAATATATATATAGATATATAGAATGATCACAAATTATTCAGAGCACTTTAGATGTTAATAAACAAGTAACGAAGTGATGTACTTACATGCATATTTTATAGTACAGAGCATTTCAGTCTGTTTTACTTACACCATTTATTAACTTCAAACAGGTACCATATGAGCACCTTTGGTCGCGTAAAACTTTTAAACGATGTTCAGTTTCACTTCACTCGTTACGAAGAATATCTGAAGTTATTCCATTAACTACACCTTCGATTCTTCATTTTAATTCATTGATGTTGATAACTTTCGTTGCTTATATCTTCCCCAAATAAAGAATTTATTTGACATACCTCCAAATAAAGAATTTGAGTGGCGTAACGTCATGAGATCTAGGTGATTAGGGAATCTGTGCATCACGGCCAATCCAATGTTGAGGAAATTGTACGTGTAGATAGGTAAACTCCACTGGAGTGCTGAGTAGACAAAGGTTGAGAAAAGTGGTTCCCGTGAGTCCTCCCGGAGTTGAAACGCGTATCTGGTGCCCTGTGTTTTTTGGTGGTGTTTTGGTGTTCGATTTTTATAGACGGAGTGTGGATGTACAATCATACGAGTGGGCATCAATTTCTATCGAGTGGTTAAAAAGTTATTAGTGTTTTTGTGGTACGTTGTTATTTTGCCATAAGGAACAGTGCTATTTAGAGGCAACGTAACCTCTATGGCTATAAAAATTTTTCTAAGTCCATAGCTCTGAGTGAACCGGACAGCTACTGTAATTCGTAAACAAGCTGCGTCACTGGTGAGTCAATTATATTCTAAGTCCTATTCGACTTTTCTTGGGGAACTTTTCCTGCCGTTATATCTCCCTATCCTTTCAGTTTTTCTTCTCCCCCTGGATCTCCATCGATCCCGACCTCCCCTGACCCCTGCCCCCCCCAAAAAAAAAATCCGACCTTGGATTTGGGGAAATACATTTTACTTCCCCCAACCCCCCAAAAGAGCCCCCCCAGAGGGTCGAGTGGGTACTCATTTTAAGCGGATTTTAGTGTAGATCCTAAAAATCAAGCATGCGCAGACGTGGGTCCCTTCCTATGGACGTCGGAGCCACACAAAGCTCTGCGAAGGGCGGCTACAGTGTCGCAAAAAGGTACGAAACCGAAGGGCAAGAAGCGTTTTCGTCCAGTATCTTCGGAAGAGGAGGACTACTCACCTGGTAGTTTGGGACAAACCAATTGGGAATGACCATGATGCTCTTGAAGAAAATATAGGCACTGGTCTGGCCAAATACATAACCACACATGAGAAGGAACTTGCGCAGATCCATCAGGGGCTGAAGAAACTGGGGAAGATTTCCCCACCTCTGTTTGCTGTTACGCAAGCTTCGCAGACGGACTTCCCTGCGGATTTTGATCTTACCGACGTATTATCACGTGAACTGAATGACGAAGAGCTGTTGGATATTATCTTACGTAAATGGCCGGCCTCCTATAAGGAGAAATTTCTGACGTTGAAGGAGTTAACCGATGTTCCTGTTGATAACTGTAGCTTACACGATCTTGCCGTCGCTTGAGGGTTGATGGTGGCGTGTAGCCTGGTGATGTGGTATTAGATGAGACCACGTTGTTGAGTGGTGAGGCCACTATGAAGAAGACATATAAGTTCAAGGTCTATTATAATTCAGCTAATGGAGAGAGGAATTCGCCTTGATTTTACCGCGCGTTTAGGCGCATCCTACTGCAGTCTCCGGAAATTGTTTTCTCGCTCCCTGGAGGTGGGTTAGGTACTTCAGATCGGAAGCTACTGGCGTAAATGACAAGAAGTAACAAGAACTCGTTTAGAGTGCTTCCTATGCAGGCTGAGTCTCCCATTGGTCAGGCATCGACAAGGGCAGAGATGATTATGTTCCTCCTCACTAACGCAAATAGAAGCGTACTCTCCCACAATCTTGTTGGGAAGCTTGCTATACGTAGGGACGTAGACATACTGGTGACTACAGAACCAAACTGACGCGCTGTGGCTAGTAGTAACTGGTGTGCAGACAGCTCCGTCGATGTCGCTTTTATGAGTGTAAGCGGTAGACTTGGCTGGCAGTTATATGCTAGAGAGGCGGGTATAGTTGCAGTAGAACTGGCGGAAACTATCGTCATTGCGGTTTATATATATCCCCCAGTTGTGATTTGTTGGATTATGCAAGTTTTGTCGATCGTATATACGGCCTTGTGAGTAGAGTCAGTAAGAAGGTCATTTTGATGGGTGACCTAAACTGTATGGTGGTGGAGGCTGGTAGCTCATATACTAATATACGCGGTAAGCTGGTGACCGACATGATGTACTCGACAGGTCTTTACTGTATAAATGATAACACACCAACGTTTGAGGCTAGGGGTCACTCTTCGATCCTCGACCTAACAATGCTTAGTCAGGAATGGAACTACGAATTATGCGACTTTTTTTTTCTTTTATTTTTTTCTTTTATCTGTTTAGCCTCCGTTACTACCGTTAAGGTATTACTTCAGAGGATGACTTTCCAGGCATCAGGAAGAAGTTGTCGCTCGTAATACTGCTCGAAGAATTAGAGAGGTACCCAGAATAACCGGGACCTCATGTAGCTAGAGCTTTAGGCTTCGAAATTAAGCGGACCAAGAGACAGAGATGGAAGGAACTCTGTGCTGACCTGGACAATGAACCGTGGGGGCGGGTGTATCAGATTGCGACCAAGAGATTTGGCAGAAGGTTTCCCGCCTTCACGGCAGCGAAGGTTCGCGAGCATGTCGTGAGGTATTACTTGCGCTCCCTTGCAGGGATCAGCGTGAGGTTGAAGTAGAACGGGGAGAGATCTCTTGCATCTCAGTTGATGAGGTGCTGTCGGCCATATCCAAGTTGGGTGAGAAAAGGAGTCCCAGGCCGGATGGAATTACTGCTGTCTTTTTAATAAAAGGCTGAGAGAAAGTGGCGTCTTGGGAGGTAGTAGATGTGGACAACAGATATGGTCAATTTTGGAATGGAGAACCGTCTGTTTCCCAAGTGCTGGAAGGAGTTCCGACTCGTGCTCATTCCTAAGAGCAAGAACGGAGTGCTGACTGCTGGGGTGAGCTCTCTATAAGTGTTAAACAACATGGGAAAAGCCGTTGACAGGTTGATATCTGGTAGATTGATCGATGAGCTGAACTCAGGTGCTGGTATTCATCAAAACCAATTTCGTTTCTGGAGGAGACGCTCTACCTTACGGACTGTTAATAGGGTTGTCCAATGGGCTGCTGAAGTAAGGAGCGGTACCTGGATAACCAGGCACATCCCGATGCTCGTGTTCCTCGACGTTGTCAATTCGTTCGGAACTGTGGCCTGGGACGTCATTATGATTGCCTTCCGGAGAAAGGGAATTAGTACGTACCTTCAGCATCAGATTAGGCAGTACCTTGCTGATCGCTGGATGACTGCAGAGACCTTGGGTGGCAGTCAGGAATTTGAGGTGCATGGTGGAGTACCACAGGGGTCTGTGTTGGGTCCCCTGTTGTGGATAAGAGTGTTTGACGACCTGCTTGAGCTGCGATTGCCGGACGGTGTGGAGGTCATAGCCTATGTGGATGATCTTGCGATACTAGTTCGTGGCAAGACAGAAATGGAAATGTAGAATAAAGGCAATGAGGCTCTTTATATCATTAACGACTAAAAGATTCTCATTCTCAATTTCAATTTCCTATGTTACACAAATTTTTAGGTTTACTGATATGTTCATCCAATTTTCATATAGATGTAGTTCATTCAATTTAATTTGTTATATTAAAATTATTCTATGTGAAATTAAAATTCATAAAACATCCTGTGTAGAGGATAAGCGACAGAGTATATTAGATGTACAAAATGAAAATATAATGACAAATATTTATGCATTCAATTTTCATGTGCAGCCTATCTATTACATTATACCGATTGATGTGTATGCAAATAAAATGTATATATATTCTGTAAATGAAGTTTAATCTATGTTACCACTTTGAATTTACTAAAAACTAACAGAATATAAAATAACATTTTGCTTATAAAGAATTCGCTTAGAGAATTTAGAGTGTTGTAAAGTAAATAGTTTGTGTAATTCTAGCTATCATATACCTTAAGTCTTTCATTATGATTAATACATATGAACATAAAAATGACATATATTCTATAAATTAAAAAAAACAAACTTCAACTACTGATTTGGATTTATTAAAAACTTATTACGGTATAAATAATAATGTATTAATTTAAAATACTGTATTCAAAATAAATTGTCTAGTATTTTTCTATCAGCATGTTGTTATTAGTATTTCCCACCGGCTGGCTTTCAGTTAAAAGAGAAGTCATTGATAAATAGCTGAAATATTTCTCGATAAGGATAAAAAATTTTTTAGACAGTTTGTGTATTACAAAATCAAAGAAAGTAGCTAAAAAATACTTCCAAATTTCAGAAAATTAAGAACAATCCTTCCATCAACTCTTTCCTGAACTAGTAAATTCAGTAATTTAACTAAATTTAGTTCAGTTAACATAAGGAAAGCACGAAAAAGATGATTCTATTATGAAATATATATTTATTCACTGAAATGATAGTAAACATAAAAAAAAAATTTGATCAGATTCATTCTATTAAAAGATATCCCTTAATTCCACATTTTTTTAATAATAACAAGTCAAAAATGAATTAAGATCTGGAATTCAGTGAGCTTAAGAGGTAAGAGAAGTTGTTTGCTTTTATATTTGTTGCTGATATGTAAGAAAAATAACATAATAATAAATAACAAATATTTGTTACTGCAAAAAAATAAAATAATAATAAAAAGTGCTGGAATGTAGAATATGCTCAACTATAGAATAATTGATTTCAACATTTAATTGATAACTTTAAAATGAATAGCTTCCACTTAAAAAAAGGTTTCAATTTGAGATTGTGAGAACATTAAAATAACAATTCTAAAATTAAATAGTTAGCACTTTAAAAACAACGATTTCAATTTAAAATTATGAGATTGAAAATTGAAAAATTACAACTTTGAATAAAGGGTTTACACTTATGAAATGCACAGTAAATAATAAAAAAAGGAAAACGTTGTAATTAAAAATAAACATTGAACATGAAACAAATATTTCACGTCAAATACGCAAAATTTAAAATGTATTTAACAGTACAATAACTTCAATAGGTACTTATCTAATTTAATCTAATCTAATTTTATTAAAATGGCCAAGGTATTTTTCAAATATATATTCTTTCTGCAAAAGTAGAACAACATTCAGAAGGTGTTTCTACATTCAAATTACTTGCCATTATCCATCCTTTTTTTTATAATAATTTAGAAACTTTTTGAAATATTTCCATTTTAGATAGTAACATTTGTAAATTTCAACTTCTGTGGTTAATAATTCTTCAGTTGATGATGTTGACATATCATAAAAGTTGTTATACTAGCATATTGTTAATAATTTTTATTTTCACGACATTAATTGATGATTGTTTCCTTATGATAGTTTCTACAAGTTGTAGAAACTACCAAAAGGAATGTGTTCTTGAAGCGCTTTTTTTTATAATTATTTTTATTGTTCTAGACCATTATTTTATATATCCTTCCTTCTATTCTTCTATTTTATTCTGTTCCAATATGATTAAATATTATCAGAAACATAACTGACTTTTATTTGATTTTCAGAAACATCATGGAGATTTTTTCTCACACAATAGATGTTTCTTGGCTAATTACTGCAGTTTTAGCTACATTAGTTATTTACTGTATGTGTTGGCTAAATGGCATTCATGTTACTTATTGGAAGAAACGCGGAATTCCTGTTATTTCCACGGGAAACCCAATCACTGGATTCATTACAGGTTTATTATTTTCTCGTAAAACATGGCCAGAAGCGATGAATGATATGTACAAATTAATTGAAGGTGAAAAATTTGGTGGGTTCTTCCAATTATTTACACCAACACTAATGGTACGAGATACTGAATTAATTAATCAAATTCTAATTAAAGATTTTACACATTTTGAAGATCGTGGACCACCTCAGGAAAAACACCTTG
>JAAAKQ030162679.1:0-12679 GCA_010016005.3 Zanna intricata | reverse complement strand
ATTCGCCCCCGTCGGATAGTTCCGGGAAGGGTGATCGGGGGAGAGGCGGTCTAATGGTCGCCATAGAAATAAAAAATTTTTAATTTTAAAAGGTTATGGTAACCTTGGTGGCCGTTTATTAAATATAGAACTGAAACCATGTATATTTAATACAAAATAACAGGAATTACCCTGCTATTATTCTAAAATATTATTTTATCTTAGGTATAGACTTACTTATTTCTAGGAAACTCTATAGGAAGTATTAAACACTCTTAAATCTGTTTAACTTAAATAATAATATTGTAATAGTCCTATAATATTATTTCAGTTCAATTCAAATTGACTATTCTATGAAATACTTAGCTTAGGTAGCACACTGTAGCACAATGCGACCGGTGAAGGTCACCGAACGCAATCAAAAAACCTTCAGGTACCCGGCATTGGTCAGTAGGTATACACACTTGAATACACACACCAACACACTAACACAGGAGCACCTTTAATACAACCTCACTGTATGAATGCTAGACCAAGACTAGATATACATACACATATTTGTATATCTGTGTAAATATTCAGACATATCTGTTATTAGCACTGTTCTTATTTTGATAGTACAAAAGCACTATTAACATTTGATTCTCTGTTCTATCTTAGAATGAATTCTCCGAAAAAGAAGAGTTTTATGTCTGCTAGAGGGGAGAGGAATTATGGCACGGGTAATGACATGACCAAGGAAACTGCTTTTACATTTTCAAGCCCAACAACACGAATGAAGCTTTGTGATGAATTAAGTGAAGCCGAATGTGATCGCAGCTCTTTCTTTCCACCTAATGTTCCACTTGATTATAGAGTATAATTAAAATTGATATAGTTGTATACTTTATTTGTAATAAGTTGGTTACATTATAATAAATAAATTAAATTATGTTATATAATATGTCATTGTAAGTACTTATTATTATTGTTGTTAAAACAGTTTCAAAAATTAATACATTGAAATAAATAATTTGCAGTTTACTTTGGTGGTAATGGCAGTCTCTAATTGATTATTACAGTATTTTATTGATGTACTGTATGTAAAAAAAAATATGTAACAAAATATTTATCTTGCAAATGACATGTTTTTTACTAACAGTAAGAATTGTTGTAATAAATGTTTTTGTAACAAATTGTGATTTAATGAAAATTGTTGCTTTTTATGGCAATTCATAAATTTTAGAATATTGCTTTTTGACATTTTATTATTCACTTCTTGATTGCCACATTCTACCTAGTGGCCGGCTGCCATGACTGAGTTTATTGAAAACATAATAAAGTGTCTTATGTAATATTTACACCTGCAGTGGGTCCTGCATCAGACATGGGATGATCAAATTTGCATGTCATTTTGACTTTAACATTATACCTCATAAGTGATTAATATAATCAGTTTATTCCAATTGCTGCATGGAAGGAATGAATATCTCATAGCTTTATGAATTAGTTTAGCATTTAATAAAAATTCATTCTACTTCATGTAGTTAATCATTTATATATATATATATTAAATTATTTAACAAAGTTTGTATACTGGATGACAGGACTCATTTCAATTTGTTGTTATTCATTTGTAAATAATAATACTGTACTTACAAGTGTATTGGATGAAAGATAAAAATCAAAAAAAATTTCTTTTCCTTCAGCAAAGTCTTGATTTATTACTATTCTCTTAATAAAGTGATTAATGATTTGTTTTCAGCTAACATTTCTATCAACACTTTATTTAGAAAAAATTGTATAAACCACTGAACAGTTTGTAACAAAAATTATCTACAGAAAAACAATTAAGATAAAAATAAATTTTTGTGAACTATATTAAAATTTTTTTAAATTGTTTAATTTTTAAAGTTACTGCTTGTTTACACTGATATATAATAAAGATTAGGGAAACTAAATTAAATTTTTTTCACAAAAAAAGCTTTTATAATTATTATAAAGACCAACTATAGATTAAAAAATATCTTGCCCCAGTTTAAAAAAAAAAAAAAAACATTCATTCCACTTAAATAAATGACATCTTTAATATTGTAGAGTTAAGTACTGATAATGAAGCATCGGCATTATTTTTCCTTCTCATGAGAACTTTTTATAGATTACACATAATGACAATGATGAATTAAAAGTCAAAATTGAATCTTTTACCATAACTGAAATATGGTTAAATAATCTCCTACACAGAATTGCTTAACTGTGGAAAATAATTTTTCCACAGAATAATAATAAAATAATTTTTCCAGAATAGAACAAAAGATAAATATTAAAAAACATGACTGCCAAAAAAAACATTACTGACAAACATTGCTCTTTTGTTCTAGTTTGGTTTCATTATGATTTTGTATTAACTAGCAAATACCCTGTGAATTTTGAAAAATAGAATATTGGTTGCAAATATATAACAGCATTTCCATATAATTCTAAGGCTGTGAGATCAAGAGTGTACCTGATGCATGCAAAAATTAGCCTTTATCCTAATAATGAATACTTTGTTTGAATTTTGAAAATCAGACGATTGTTTGTAGAGATATTATAAGAACACCCCATTACACCGCCCAAAGCAGCATCCCAGCAGTAAACCGTTTATTATCAGTTGTTGATAGTAATTGGTCTAGACTTTCACGCAGTGCACCCATCACCTTATGACTCTAGCCTCACATGCAGTTGCCATGGGAAGCCCATTATTATTAAATAGAATTTTTTTTAAATTTATTTAATATTATTTTATTTAATGTAAATTTAAATCCATTATTTTTGTAATATTATTCATTTGATTGATTTGAATGATTTAGTTCAAACCCAGCTAACAACTTGATAGAGGCTCACAGTTCACAGTTCATTAATTCAACTCATTAAAGTTTGTGCTTCAATCTGCAAATATCCACTACTATACACACATACTATACACTACTATAAAGTGTGGCTAGAAAACAACAGGATTTTTGCTGCAACATTTTCTTTTCCTTAACAACTTTCACATAATCCCCTTCAGTATATTCCCCTCCATGATCCCTACACCACTCCATTTGAATTTTTCATTGTTCAAAACAGTGTTTCAGATCATTTTCTGAAATCATGTTCATGGTCTACATCGCTTTTTCATTCACAGCTTCTACTGTCTTAAACCTAGTTCCTTTCAATGCTTCCTTCACTTTCAGGAACATAAAAAAGTCACATAGGTCTATGTCTGGTGAGTAGGGTGGATGTTCCAGCACAGGGATCCTATGCTTAGCCAAAAATGACTTAACAATCAGTGCAATGCGAGTTGGAGCATTGTCCTGATAAAAAATCCATGATTCGTTCTTCTCTTACTTGCTCACAAAGCAAAGTAAATAAAGTAGTTAGAACCTCAAGATAATATTCCTTATTCACTGTTTGACCTTCAGGACAGATAAGATTGCCTATTTCTCAATGTTTTTGTCCATTTTTGTAGTGGAAGGACATCCTAGACGCAGATCATCTTTGATTTCTTCTCATCCTTCTTTGAAACGTTTATGCCACTCAAAAACCCGTGTGCATGACATACACTTGTAAAAAAAAAATAGGTCTCTATTGCGAACTTGCCGAGTTTCACTAAAATTTCACGTGAACACAGTGCTCTATTAAAATGCCTACCATTTTTCCGACGGGCGGCAGATACACGTTCCAACACAAGCAAAGGCTATGGCCCAACTGAGCAGACTGCAGTCATCACACCAACTGGAATGTAAACAGGGAATGTCAGACAACTCAACAATGTGGCGTTTGACCTTGAGGCTTGGGCTGTTTGTCTTACAAAAATCAGTCCTGTTATTTTCTAGTCTCACCTCATATATACACATATTTGAATAGCTTATGACACTACTGGTAACATAAGGATTCCAACACAGGGTCATACATCAAAATCAGTTCAACCGTTGAGGTGCTACAGTGGAACAAACATACATACATCCTAAAAATATTACACACTTTTTGGGCAGTTGTGTAAAAAGCTGGATATATACTTGTACAATGAAAATTTACCATATACTAATCAAAAATTACATTGTTATGCACAGTACTTATGCATGATAACTTATTACTCTCCAGTTGAATGGTTTTTAAGTAATTATTTGATCAGTTGTACACATATGAAATAAGAGTTTACTGCTTCAACTACTAGTATTTAACTAAAATAAAATAATTTAGAGGTTATAATTGATTTAAATAATAATAAATGCTTGATTTTTTCAACAACAAAAAATTCATTACATTCTTGTTATCACAATTAACCTGAGGAAAAGTTAATAAAATTCAGTTATTTATATTAAAAAAATTGTGTATATATATATATATATGTATAAAATTTACAAAAACTAATTATCATCTACATACTGTTTAATATCTTTATTCCTTTCTCTTTTCTTTATGACAATTCTCTTTTAGAGAATTTCCTGCTTTAGATTAAAAATATAGCTTGAAAAATTAAAATATAGGGAGGTATGCATACCAGCTCAGTATCTGACACAAATGTGAAAAAATAGCACGCTTTATATGAAGAAAAGAGAAAAAAATAATTTTATGTAGTAAGTATGTAGTAAAACTTTAGATTCTCAATTCAGAGGATTTTCTATTTGTCATAAATCAGATAATGAAATAAAATAGTGTTTAAAAAAGTTAAGAGAATGTATGTATTTTAATGTTTAATCACAAAGGCCATAAATGAAAGCATTTCATTGAACAGCTTTAAAAAAATTGATAGTAAAAATAAAAATATCAAAAATAACAAACAACTCCCAAATTTTATGGCAATTGATGTTTCAGAAGAACTTTCAAAGCTAATTATACAGCTCCTTCTTTAATGGAGTAATTGATGGCACTCTTACTAACAATCTTTAAAAGTTATAAACTCCTCTAATATGTAATTAAGTAATATTTTCAATTTATATTGTATAAATTCATATATGTTGTTTTTTTTTTTTTTTCAAATTTATTGTGTTTGTAAATTTTCATATTTTGCAAGTATGCTGAGATCTTGGTTTTTGTATGGTTAGAATAAAATATGTGCTCTGATTAATGATCTTATACATGTGTTCTGTTTCTACGAGGTGATTTTAAAAGGCTGATTCTAATATTATGTGTAGTGACTCATAGAAACAGAACACACACATATAAAGACTTCATGGACCTTTCTTATGTACCTCTCATGTATAAAGATATGTGTATCTCTCTGGAATAAGATATACAAGACATAATACATTGGCCTCTCTGGTCCTCTGAAGTAGCTGTTTGAGACTTTATAATTTTTTTACCAACTAAACATAGTTATCTATCACTTATAGATTAAATTAAATAATATTTTTGCAATCCAATAAAAACTAATAATTTTATAAAGCATTGCACATTGGTATGATTATATAATTAACCCACTTACCAACAATTTGTTGGTAAAAATTGTTGGTAAGTGGGTTAATTATTTAGTCATTACAATAAAAAAATAAATATCTCTATTTGAGTACCCAATTTAAGGATAATAGTATTATAAAATATTTTCTTAGGTTTATATTGCATAACATCAGGCTGTCAGGCTAATTTAGCAGTTGGTTTTAAAAACTGCTGTTCTGTATTATTTCTCACCTGATTAATTCATGATCTCTTTTTGTAATAAATAAATCATTATTAGATCTCATTAGTTATCTTAAATCATAATAAAATGTACATGCTTTATCAGACATTTCAATTATAAGTGAATAAAATATATAGTTTGTTTAAAGACTTCCTAAGTGAATGAAAAAACTTAATTTTATAAATTAATTTCATCAGTTCAATATATATTATTGTCCCCCTTCCTATTTTATGCAGTCTTCATGTAATTTTAAAACATATAAATATTTTATTCAGTTTGGTGCATAATTATACATTATTTACATTCCATCAACAGGAAGATGTACTATTCCATAGGCGAATAGAAATAACCTACCCCAGAATTGGCTTAGAAGTATCAAGAAAAGCTATGGGAAAAGTTGATTAGGAAAAGATTTTAAATAACACAAATTGTTTTACTTTTTTCCGATTTTCAACAAAATACAATATTATCAGCAAATCAACAATTTCTATCATCTATACCTGCATTTTGCTCTCAATTTGTTCTTTATTTCCATAATTGTTTCTTCCATGAACAAATTAAAAACAAAAATTATTTTTTTGTTGCATTTTGTCTTCTTCATTCTCTACACTTATTATAATTACCTGATTCTTGCACAAAATTCTCATAAAAGGGACTTTTCAAACAATCCAATCCTATCTTAAAATATAATCTATTCTGTTCTAAATTATTAAATGCATTTTCATCAACCATGTACATAGCTGTAATTCATTTAAATTTGCCTTCTAAAATTGCTGCTCTTGTGCAAGTTATTTTTCTACAACAAAACTATAATTTTTACCTCCCATTAGATTCTTCTGTAAATTTGTTTAATTAACTTGAAAGCATAAGTTATTAAACTTATAGTAAGGTAATTCTGACATATATCTCCCATATTTTTTTTTTTTTTTTTTTTTTTTTTTCAGTAAAAATGTTATTTTATTGATATTTGTGAGATTTTCCTCAGTTTTATCAATTTTAGAAAAGCAATTCAGATGGTATAACATTAATTTTTACTATCACAGCTGTTTAGAGTTTATCAGCTATCTGTTACCTAAGACCAACCCAGCAGCTGAGGTTAACACTAGCTGTGTAATAAATAAGCTAATATGATTAAAAAAAACAAATCTGAGTTAAAAATTAACTTAGTTAATTTGACTCAACCAGGATTCCCTGCTATAGTACCAAAATCTGTAATATTTCTTATAAATAAAATAAATAGCCTAATAACTCCCTCTCATTATTAAATTGTAAATTATATGTAATTCACACCATCTGTTCACATCTATTTTAATTTTTTTTTAATGCAAACAGGAATTTTCTCCATCCTGTATGTGAACTATGCATTTTATCTTTTTGTTTTGAGTATTACTTCTACCATAATGAAAAATCAAAATATCTGTGCATTCTTATGTATAATGCATTAGTATATTATTTGCTGAATAAATTTCTGACAAGAATATTGACATGAGTATTAAAATTCAAATAATTGTATTTTTTTTCATTATTAGCTATATCGCTTCATAATTGTACTAATATGACATTTTATTCAGATTATTTTTCACAAAGACATTTTAATAATGTATTGGATTATTAATATTAAAACTAATTCCGCATTTCAAATTAAGTATGTTAAATCTTAATTGGATTTATGATTCAGAAATAAATTTTTCTTTCCTGGATTTTTTAATTAACAAAGACTATGATAAAGTAATATATGTCCTACTATTAGCTAGGATGATAGAAAAAGAGTAGCATAAATTTTTAATTTGTATTACTTTTAGTTTGCTTAAATGTTAGTCCCTATTAAATAAAACATTTTCTAAAAGTAAAGATTACCTAAAGTAAAGATATCCAATTGTAATATTCCCACACTTAAAATGTTAGTTATCTGATACCAGTGAAACAATCACTATGCTGCATGCAAGATAAAATGTAGATACAGCCACTACGGTTAAAAATCAATCCACTGGAATCTGCCTCAAATAATAAATTAGACAGAATATATTTCTACATATCCTGTATTTCATTCTGCATTCAAAAGAAAAGCAAATGTACGGTACAGTTGTACAACATTATTATAAAAAAAAAATATTAAAAAATCACAATTAATTTTTATTAACCCACAGAACTAATTTATTTTAATTTAATAAGTTTTAAAAGTCTTTCTTGGTTATTATTAACAATATAAATGAATGATACTAACATTTTCTGGCATGAACTTTTTACTTTAGTAAAGAGTAAAAAATAATTATAGTACAAAAACTGTGTAAATGCTGCATTGTTATGTAACAAGCTAAAGTACTGTATTGTAATACTGAAGTAATGTTACAATAGTATTTAGGCATGAGAAAAACTATCATCTTATTTTGTTTTCAATTTATCAGAGCAGTATAATTTTTTTTGTTGTAGTTAAACAAAGTGAGGAATGAATGTTTTATATATGAACTTTTTCATACATTAAGGACTAATTGGCTTTTATAAATAATGTACTAATACAATTATTTTTATTGTTTAATTAACTTTATGTAATTCATACATACTTCTTCTTCTTCTTTGAAAATAATCATAGAAATCTGACAGAATGAAAAGGTGAAAGGAGGGACCAAATAACATGAAGAACTTACAGTTAAAAAATATAATTTTATATGACAATATATTCATGATTTTTTATTTTTCAAACGTATGAGTTAACCAGGTGATGAAAAAAGTGTGCCTTTTTGTATTTTTTTAAAAAAAGCAACATATTCTTCATGTGCAGTCCAACTTGTCATCCATCTAATTATGTCAAATTGCAAATGCAATTGCCATTTATTTTTAATCAAAATATACTATAGCTTTAAAAGCTAAAGTATTTACTGCTTTGATGTTGTGAAAGATAACATTTTATTATATAACAGTTATTATTCAGAAATTTAATAATTATCAGCCATGTATTTAATGTTGCTGGTTATTTATACTGTTATTACTATGCCTGTTATTTTTTATCATTATTTTTAATTTTAAAATAAATAAATAAATTTATGTTATTATAAGAGAGAATATTCTGTTTCTAAATCTGTCCATTCTTTCTCACTCCTACTACATCCAACTACTACTAGCAACCATCATAGTAATAACGTTATTGAAACCGTTATGGTCAGTTTTTAACAGCTTTTACAGTAAAAAAGTATTTTTTAGGATAGAAAATATGTTTTAAAATGAAATAATTTTACATATATTCTTGATAACTGAAATGAATGATGCTGTTTAAAATACAGTCGAATAGCATATTTCACATTACAGGAAAGCATCAATTTTTGAATTTAGATTTTTAATTTTTATATACTGATTAAATGAATTCAAAATTTTAGAAGCTGTGAAATTTACAGTTTGTTTTACATTGTTTGAAATCAATATCTTGAAAGTATAATATTTGAACAAAGATCCTCAGAAAGGTTGCCACTGTATTGAAACAAATCACTAATATGATGGATCTAAACTTTATTCAGCGACAAAAAGAAAAGGTTACTATAAATTCAAACGAAGAGCTGCCAGCTGGTCACAAGACTGAAACATTAGGAAAACTGCAATCACAATTTCACTGAATTCCAACTTCTTTCATCGAATAAACAGTTATTTTATCAAGTAAAGCCAAGTTTAATTCATAGTCGAAGGTTTCTATTTTAGAAGCATAGACCAAAAAATCCATTTTTATCTTTAAAATGCAAACCGAGTTGAGAAATAATAATTCTTGCAGTTGAAATATGTAGAATTTAATTGATTCTGAATTATGTTAAAGCTAAGGTATATAAATGATAAAACTGTTATGGTGGTTTTATTTTTACATATTTTACCACATGGATTAATGCATTACACAGATAATTAAATATACTCAATTATTGTAAGTTATTTTTTAAAAAAACCTGCAGTCAGCTAGTAATTAACATAATTGTTAAACAAATTACTTTAAACGACTGTAGTCTTTATAAAAAATGTTTAACATAAAACATAATCACTAACGGTTTCGTATTTCAAACATTCATTAATTGCAATATGACAGCACAGATAAATTACTTGTTGATAAACCTGCATTTGAATTGACCCAAAAAATTTATCAGTGCAAGTAAAGATTTCTGACTCTTTTTAAAAATGTTTAAAAATAATTAGATAAAAAAACTCATAAGAAATATCTTTTTAATTAAAAATGATTTCTTAGAATCAATCCTATTTTATAAGTGTTATATCAACATAAATGTGTATTATATTATTTATTATGTTGGAATGTAGTTTGTTCTGCTTTCCATTAATACATCTTTTTAGTAATATTTTCATTTTGATGATTAAATAATTAAACCCACTTACCAATAATTTTAATTTTTTTCTTTTCAATATGCCTACATCCCCATTTAGTGTTATCATGCTTCCTCCCCCCCCCCCTAGAAGATGACCCCCTCAAGTTGAATTACTCTGCTTTATGTGGAAGTTTATTTTAATAAAGGAAAGATTTTTCTCATGTTTATATTGTTGTGGGAGGTCTTATCTTAAAAAGATTATTATTGCACTAAGGAAGGGGTATTTAATTATATTACTGATAAAACTTTCAGAAAGTGGAGAAATAATCCTCTTACACAAATTAATTATAATGACAGAGTTCAATAAAGTAGAGTTTTATAGTTCTTTGAGGAAGAGTAATTTTTTTTTTTTTTTTTTTTTACCAGCCAGAATTTCAATTAAAAGAACATTTTATTTTGAAATATCTGTAGCAGCGAATACCTTACCCCTATTCCCCAACGGGAAGTCTCTAAGACTTTTGGGGGTTGGTGTCCCCACAGCCCTAGCCTCTGCAGCTTTTCTTCCCACTACACACTGAGCTGCAGAACAGTTTACACTACACCAAGAACATTACACAGATTACAACATTTACCCTTACAGCAACTACACAACATTCTACACTATTTCTTCTTACACAAACTCAGTGATATTGCAACACCTTATGAAACACAACCCTTCTTGATAAATAAATCAATTACAGGTTCAGGTGGCTGTTCAAAAAACAGGTGTTCAAAAAACATCCAGAAGCTAAGAGATAGCTTAATATTGGTAAAAACATTCAGTGATGAACAGAGCCGATTTCTTTTAAATCTGAAAAATATTGTAAATATTAGCATAAAGGCAGTATGCCACAAATCCTTAAATACTAGCCAAGGAATAATCTTTTGCCGAGATCTTCTAGAGATGGACATTGCTGAAACAGCTTGTGAACTCTGTTCGCAGGAAGTTTTGGAGGTTAAACATATAATGAAAAGAGAAAACGGAAAGGAAGAACCTACACCTCCACTTATAACTTTTAATCTTCTGGTACCACCAAAAAAGGTAAAAGTGGGTTACCTGTCAGTTCAGGTTCGACCTTTCATACCCAACCCAAGACAATGTTTTCAATGCCAAGAATATGGCCATACAACATATTCTTGTCAGAAAACCGCAGTTTGCATTCAATGTGCAAAAGAAGGTCATAACAACACCAACTACCAGGAAGAAGAAAAATGTGTTAACTTTGGGGGGAACATATTCAGCTCGATCTCGAGATTGCCCAACCCTCAAAGAAGAGAAGGCAATTCTAAAAATCTGTACCCAGAAAAAGATTTCTTTTCCAGCCGCCTGCAGAGAATACAAGAAGACACTTACCGCACAAAACCTCATTAAACCAGATGTCTCTTTTGCCGTTGTGGCAGCAAGTAAAGCTCCTGTAAATGCAGGCAATCAATAGTGCGGATCCTTGCGCTCCAATAGTGCTGAAAAAGCTTGTTCAGATGTTATCTGATCAGGTTGCTTTGCTGACTGTAACTATTACTAAGTTAACGAAGATGAATAAAAAATCAGTAGTTGCAACTAGTGGCATTTTTCTGAAAGTCCCTGTCCGTAAAGTTTTGCCTTTGTGGACAGGAGCATATAAAACAGGTGGTAAACCACCAAATAAGCTCCCTTGTTAAGGGAACCCACACAACAGCTTCCTCTGGGATGTCATCTTTCCAGTTATCTAAATCTCCCCCTCCAACACCACTTGTATTGGAGGATATGGTAGAGGAACCACCCAATCCCAGGGTATCCAATTTCCTTAAAATGAAAAATTTTAAAAAGAAAAACCAGATCACCTATAACCCATCATATATTTGCCTTTATTCCTTCATCTAACTATCTTATATTTGAGTATCATTCAGTGAAATGTTAGAGGCCTTTGGTCCCGCATTGAAGATGTTAGAGTATTGATGCACGCATATGAACCATTAATAATGTGCCTCCAAGAAATGCATCTATTTCAAAAAGATGTGGTAACACTCAGAGGCTGTACATGTGAGAGATACGACTCTGTTAGATAGCAGAGAGATTACGGGAGTCACTATTTTTATGAGAAATGAGGTGTAAGCTAAAAAAATACCACTGGCTACACATTCCTCCTATTGCTGTAAAAATCATGATCCCGTATAAATTGCATATTTGCAATGTGTACCTTTCATTGAACTCTGAGTACAGTGCTCTAAAAATTTCAAATCTCTTCGCCCAAATACCATCTCCGGCGTTAATAACAGGTGAGTTCAATGCCCATCATGTTTCCTGGGACTCATGTTTCTGCTCCCCTCGAGGAAGTATGATATGCCCATTGAGACAAGATTTGGATCTTTGTCTACTGAATGAAGGTTCATACACATTCATTTCCTCATCATCTGGCATACAGTCCAACATTGACCTCTCCTTGTGTACACCGAATTTACTCCCATGTCTTACTTGGTCTGCTTTTGATGACCTTCACGGCAGTGATCGCAGACCAATTATTACAGCATTTGGTGTCGATCCCAAGGTTAATAAAAATCCATGGAAATGGATTGTTGAAAAGCCAGATTGGAATAGTTACCATAAAACCTTCCCATTACAGTATGACGATGGTGCAGACACCCTTGAAAAACTTACCTCATTTACATCACTGATACCTGGGAATGCTAATAGATATATCCCACAAATATTGTGAAACCCTAAACATCCTTCCGTTCCTTGGTGGCATGATGATTGCCAAAACGCTAT
>JAAAKQ030162668.1:0-12679 GCA_010016005.3 Zanna intricata | reverse complement strand
TGATTTCGAAGTCGAGAGTTCTAAGGTTCAAATCCTAGTAAAAGTAAAAATTTTTATACGGATTTGAATACTAGATCATGGATACCGGTGTTCTTTAGTGGATGGGTTTCAATTAACCACACTTCTAAGGAGTGGTCGACCTGAGACTGTACAAGGCTACACTTCATTCACATTCATCCTCTGAAGTAATACCTTACGGTAGTTCTGGAGGCTAAATAGAAAAGAAAGAAAGAAAGGTCGCCAGAGGCCCAAGAAACAAAGAAAGGAAAATGCCTGCATCATAACTGGCAAAGTTCATGCATCTGTTCTTGTGTTTAAGCTTTCATCTATCTGTCACTTTTTACAGAGTGACTAAAATGTCTTTGTAATGGTGCCATGTCATATTTACGGCATTGCCTATTGTGCTTCACCGCGTATCCTGAACCCTTTTTAAACTTTTGCCAGTAACTGCTATCAGAACTTCCCAACGATGTGTGAAGATAGAAAAAAATGAATAGCAACATTCTAATGTACCGAAAAAAGTTACCGAATTCGCCTCAACTTTGGCAGTTTGTAAACAAATCAGGTTTCAGAAATGGTTTAAACAAGGTACGAATTCAACTTTGGAATTTATTTCTTTTATTCTTTGCTGAACTCCTGAATGCCTCCAGCCAAAACAGCAGCATTATCATATGCTTGGCCTCCACAGTTCATTATTTAGAGACCATCAGTTCAAGCTTGCTCAAAATCATGTTTGAAATTCCTTCAGCAGTTTTATTTTTTGTTTCAGTGAAATTTATAAGATTCCACTACTTATACTTCCTAATTTTCAATCATTACGTATCTTGATAACTTGCTTGTTTAGTCTTTCTGAGAAACATCCGTAATGGTATCGAATATAATCGAGGTAATATTTAGCCTTTTTTATCTATCTAATGATATGTTGGCGAACATTATTTTACAAAGTTGAAATAAATTCGTTTTAATTTATGGTGACATATAAGTGACATAAATTTTCCTTTTAGATCTTACAAGATGTTCACAAAGTATAGTATCGTACTTCGCAGTTAAATGGACCAATTCTAAAATGTTGTTTTTTTAGTGCTGGTATCGTTTTCTCTTCGACCACCTAAGACCAAATTTTGTTTCACAAAGAATCTTATAATATTAAACATTCTGATAAAAATTTCTTGTCATTTTTTTTGTTTTCTTTGCTACAAGGTTTTGCTCTTTCTCATCAATAGTCTGCCCTTTTTGAAATCTAGTTTCTAATTCCTTCCATTTGCAATAATTTTGGTTGTGTAGTGAATTTGGATTCATGACTTGAAACGTTAGGATTCAGTTTTCACCAAGTATTAAATCCATCAGATGAGCAAAACTTTGTCCATTCAGTGTGTTTACGTTCCCAAACAAACGATAGCAAAAGCAAAATATGATGCTTTGGAAGAATAAGCCATCCAAGTTCGTAAACCTTTATTGCTGTTAGTCAATGTGCGGTAAATCCATTTCTGTGTAAGGCCCCTTGTCTCCTTTTGATGTTAAACAGCACGACTGTGAACGTGCTACTGTTGACACTTCGGCGACGTTAGTATTGATATCCTGGCCTTGCAAAATGACCAACAATCGCATATTTTCATCTATATGCTCAGGCCATTTTCCGATATCGTTTCGGTATTAGGAAGCATAAGATACCGATGCTATATCGCCTCTGTCTCTAAGCTATCGAGATCCATGTCTATACATGCATTTGCAGACTCCGACTGAGTAAATGTTGTTTAAATTTGATCTTTAGGAACGCTGTCAACATTCGTAACAGATACCAGATCAAGTAATTTTTCAGCTTGTTCTGGGTTTGAAGTAGCAGTGTGGACGAATTTAAGCCCAATGTGGAATCTGACGCCTCAGGAACAGAACCTTTCGCATATTTAAGTAAATTTCTTCTAATATTTTCTTTCTTACCTCTTCTTTTATTACGGTAAGCAGCCACACCTTCTTTTACTCTTTTCATTTTCGATACTAAAACTAAACAATAAAATATTGAAAACTTATAATTGGCTAACAACCAAAGATTTCGTATCGTAAAAAATTACAAAATAATTAATATATTAAAAAAAAATTGTATTTATTAAAATTTATATCTTTTGATTTCTTTACTTTAATTAAATAAAGCTTGGACAACATAATAGATAGTCGGAAGCTGGAAACAAACGAATAATTAATTTCGATTGTCCATCAATGATTATATTTACAGTAAAAACTAGGATTTCCAAAATTACAGATGTGTAGATAACGTAACTGTTAACAAATATATGGGTTTAAATTACGTAACTGACCCCTTATTCTTATAAAAAAATGGATATGTAATTGGAAATGAAAAGTCAAATTATAATATTACGATTCAGATGCACTATACATTGAATTAGTACAAGTACAAAGATTTTGGTTATTACGTATACAGTTGACCGCGTATAGTATAAAGTAAATACTAACTAGCAGATAAACGAAAATAAAAATTGTAATACTCTCATAGTCGTATGTATACCAAGAGTCGAATATGTACACCGATTTATAGTTTACGTACAATGTTCAATAATTTAACAATCACAAGTACTTAAAGAAAATCATTGAATCGATGATTGAGGTTTATTGAGTCGATGTGAATTGTACATCTGATACTGGAGGTGTTGCAGGTCTATTCTTTATATGCGAGTTAATTCTCGCTGAATATTCTTCGTTGTGAACAATCCGAGCACGAAATAAAACATGGGGTATTACTGCAAGGCAACTGGTTAGTACAGACAATCGCTAGAGCGAGTGAGATGACTACACTCTCTTAAAGAAAGGAGATTCCCCGGTTCCGTCACAGATTTAATAAATAATAAAAGGTTCCGCACTCATTTTAATCGTCCGAATTGTAGGTGTGACAAAAATATGAAAAGAAATGGTTCAAATTTTTAATTCAATTACAATATATTATTTATTGTGAAATTTTGCCGCTCCAAAAAAAAGTATTGCCCGGTGCGGGCTGCCCCCACCGCTCCCGCTACGTTGAGTCACTGATCAGGCTCTTGTTTTTTTAAAAAAACATTGCTATGGTAGTCGTTTATTTGCTACCTACACAGGTTTTGTGCTTATCTGATTTAGTATGGGCCCCCAAATCCACGGTATTTATTTTCCACAGAACTCTCTGAATTTGAAAATACAATATTTTTTGAAGAAGGGGAATTCAGTCTGTAATTTCTCAAAAAATTCCCTCTTCCGTTTTGGCATATTAAATATTATTCACAATCGGGAGAGTAAAGGCTTTAATATGTTAAATTTACTGATTTTTTTTTTATGTGGTATATTTACAGTTTTTTTACCGAATGAATTTCAGTATATAATCCTCTTCATCAGCAATTCACAAAATAAATTAATTTATAAGACAACACGAAAGACAGCAAAATTGTTTGATACAACACCATGCCCACTCAGTGAAAACGCCTCCGCTGCAAATTCTTCTCTACTCCACATGAAACTGAGGCGGTGAAACAGGTTTTGAAAGGGCTGCTTTAATAAACATAGTTTGGTTATCACTGCAAGCCACTTGTAAACTCAACCATACATTATTTTGCATTCTTTTTTTAAGGTATTTGTTATTTTTGTATTTAAGTTTTATGACAACTGGACATTTCTCAACTTCAAACAGTGCCTCAAAACCCGTGTGAAAAATGGGCGTATGGGAGAAGTAACTATAACCCTCAGTCACAAAGACACATTATTAAATTGATGACTTTAACCAATGAAGGTTTTTGAAAACTGGAATTTCAACTTGAAAAGTTGCCATTTTGTAAGTACAAAAAAATATGATAATTTAAATTATGTTTTTTTGTGATTTAATTTAGAGCCTTCACAAGATTTCAGCCAAATTGTAGATAAATACTAAGAGCCAATAAAAAATATAAACAACCCGCTAAATAAATTCAATTAATTGAAGAATACAAGAAATTGTTTCTTAACTTACACAAGTCAGGAGCTTTTTTATTACATAAAAAAGCCAATAATAAATTTTATATAATGAATAAATATGTAGTCCATTCAAGCATTTAACTACTTACACAGAGGGAAATAACTTGATGCGTATGACCAAACTAAAATAGAATTTATACAAGCACTAAATATAAATAGAATCAATCATCACAAATCAAGAAATACAATAAGATATAATAACAATAAGATGAAAATTTTGCATGTAACATAAAACGGTCCACAATTTCAGTGTACTTGAATAAAATGAAGTTAAAAAACTTAGTAAATTTGACAAAAATAGTACAATAAATATATACACTATTCAACCGTACACTAAACGGACTTCCAACCACTATAAAATAATTTAATTAATAATACTGCCATCTACAAAAATATTGAAAGTAGAACTAAATAATTAACTTAGACAAAGGTCATCCACTGAAGCACAATTCCAAAGAGAAATTAAAAGGGATCATTTCTAGATTGTATTAAAAAGAAAGTTTATCTATTTCATTATGATTATCAACAATATTATGTTCTTTACTTTGTAATTATCTAGTTGAGCAAAGTCTAGATAATCTGGGTTCTACTACACTAAATGATTTTGTTCTGTAAAAAGCATTAATAATTCTTTTTTAATTTTTTTGTTTATAAGAGATAAATAACAGTTTAACTAGATTAAAGTAATTACAAAAAATAAATAAATAAATAAATAAAAAAGTAGTTACTTAACATTCCAGCTTAAATAATTAATGTAATTATTCAATATGTAGCTGTAAATAAATTCAATAAACTAGTAACGGACAAATTAATTTTTTTTTCTATTGTAAATAAATGTACAATAAAAGGTAATTTCTTTTTTTTTAAAAAACTTATTACCATTAATAAAATAAATATAGCTATTCTTTACAATTAATTTGATAAATCAAATTGTTCTGAATATAATGTAAGAAAAGAATGTGATATTAATGTTATGCTTATCACAAAAGTTACCATTGTTATAACAACAAATATAACTAGTCAATTATTTCATATTGATGTTATCAAGGAAAATGTATTGTAACTTAATGTATTTTGTAAAGTTAATTTATGTAATTTATAAAATAAATTAGATATTTACTTTTCTTGACCAAAAGGTTACTATAATTTATTTGTAATTTAATAATATGTTCAGTGCAGTTTTTATCAATAGTGTCATAATATACTGGAGAACAGTGGGATTACTCTTAATACTTTTGATTGATAAGATTTTCTCAAAGTCTGAAAGAAAATTAAACAATTAATAAAAAAAGAACAATACAATCACACAGTTTATTCATTATCATATCTTAAACATAAAGATTATGTTATTGTATTATATTTTTAATTGTATGTAAAAGCTCTTCCTACAGCTCAAAAAAGTAATCTACAAGCATAATTCCACATCGACTTAATTTTTAATAACATTTTTTTTTTTTAAACAAAAAAAGCGATATATTAAAAATGTCTTATTTCTGTTTTTCATGTTCTATGTAAAATACATTTTTCCTTTCAAACTAATTTCTTTGACATAGTCATTTTTTCTGCGCCTTCTTCCAGCACTACAAATTAATATTTGTTTGATTCTTTAAATTTCAGCTTTTAAAAGTCAGAGCCAAATTAAAGACAAATTATTTTCAGTTTATTTAATCTTAGTTTGCACCATCTGAAACATCTAAATTTAAAAAATTGAGGAAGTATTGTTTTGTTGAAGTCAGTTTTGTTTTTTTTTTTTTAGAAAAGTTAATTTTATTCTGCATTTTTCAGTTTTATTTAAAATTTGGTCAGGTCTACAAAAACCTGTGTGAAAAAATGCAAGTGTGAAAAAATAAGAATGCAAAATGAATTTTGATAAAAATAAGAAATGAAATGGGAGAGGAATGAAGTAGAGACTATTCTATTGCTATATGAGATAGACTATAGGCATGACTAAGGCTCTGTAGATGTAAGAGGTTTTTTTTGTTTTTGATGAAAAAGAAAAAGGAATGTTGAGAAATTATATGAAGATGACTGCTAATCGCCATGAATTAAGGTTGTCTGAAGTGAAAAAATATATATTATTAATATCTAAAATATGTTTCATAACTTTTTTGTTGTAAATATATAATTTTATTTCATATTAAAATATTTTTTTTTAAATATTAGAATGATGTTAAATTATATATCATTATGTTACAAAAATATGACATATATCACCAATTAAGAAAAGATACCTTCAAATTGTCTTTGTTGTAAATGTATCTTTTTATTCAAAAAGTCTTCTACGTAAGTTTTGTGGAAAATCTTACAGCAAAACTTCCAGAAGGGAATTTCCTCTGATAAAATACAAAAATAAAAATTAATCAATATATTTAATGAAGAAAATGCTTGAAAATAATTATAAAATAAGCAATATGAAATGGGTTGAATAGAGATTCTACTTTTTATATTGAAATCAATTCAAACATTTAATACAGATAAGTAATTTTTAAAGTATAAATATTTATAATGAAAAACCAATTCTTACTTCATTAATTAAATCTTAACTTACTTCCAAGATGTTTTAATCATTTTTGTTTAGAGACTGGTGCCCCTGCATCCATCATTAGCTTATGTTACTGTTGTAGATTTTGTAATAGGCAGATATGTGTCTGGAGTGTGGTCAAAAACGAGTTGGTTTTTAATTGGATCAGTTCATTGACCAGAAAATGTTTAATGATTATTATTGTTATTATAGCTGACTGTCATGGACAAAATCATTTTTTTGTG
Source organism: Zanna intricata (assembly GCA_010016005.3). Lineage (NCBI taxonomy): Eukaryota > Metazoa > Arthropoda > Insecta > Hemiptera > Fulgoridae > Zanna > Zanna intricata. The sequence continues at coordinate 5,926 of JAAAKQ030162668.1, read as the reverse complement.
ATTACAAATAACACATACACTTAAAGATAATAGAAAGAGCAAAAAAAAGAGGGATGATGAGAAGTTAGTAGAATAAAATTTTATATATGTCATAAAAACCAAGATCTCAACATGAGTAATATTAAATTTACAAACACATAATATCTGAAAAAGAAACAGTGTATAAAACAGTCAGATATACAGTCAAATACTACATACAGAAGGGTTTCATAACATATTACATAGATGTCATTATGTCAGTGTACTTATACCATTAAAAAAAGCAACATGCTTTTGAAAGAATCAAATCTGTATCTTTGGATTCAAAGTTCAAAAAGCAAAGATAAAATTCAAGACAATAAAATCTTGTATGTTTCCACTATTGATTTACTAAAATTACGCTCTCTCTTCCGAAACCACTGTAAGGTATTACTTCAGAGGATGAATGATGATATGTATTTAGACCTTTTTACCATTAAAAAGATCTTCTAAAAGCATAATTTCACATATTTAAAAATGAATAATTACAAATTCAGTTTTTTAAAACTTTCATGGTTCTGATCAAGGAAATAAAATATAAAATAACAGTTAATAGCTATTGTTATTTTAGCTTTTGTTATGCAAAAATAAAAAAAGGGGGTTTGTTATAAAAGTTTGTTTCTTTGCTTTTATCTTATATGCAAAAACTATAATAAAACATTTTCAATCTGTTATCATACATTTAGTAATGGAAACCCATGTCTTCACTGTGGTATGAATCACAAAATAAAACCTCGACAATTAGAAAAAAAATTGGACTTATCCACTCTTTTCCAAATGTCTCAGGACCTTAAAAGTATTATTTTTAAAAAATTTAAACAGTTTACCTGTGGCTGCCATTTTTGTTATGGTGTGCACAGCTATTTGTGTGATTATAAGGGTTTACTGATATTATTTTAGATCTGGTCCAAGATTGAGGAAGTTAACTGAAAATTTAACCTTATCTTCTTTAGAAGCAAGAACACAATTTTCTTTTAGTTTTAAAATAAGATCATCATATTCATGTAAAGAATATTCAGCTGGATTTTCATTTTCAGAAACTTTTAAGTTAAACACAACTCAAGTTTTTTTTTTTAATTTTTCAGATACGTTATTTATTTTAAATTTTAATGCTGATGGCCTTTGATATGTGGTTAATTTTTTCAATTTTGATGGAGCTGATACAACCAAAATGCTACAAGTAGCATCCAATTGTTCAATATTGTGATGTGGGGCAACGTATTGCTCTTTGTCTTCACATTCATTTAGTTCTTTGTTCTGCTGAAAAAAATACTTTTGAAACACTTAACACAAAAGAGACTTTCCAGGAACTAAATTTAAATTTGGAAAATGTGTTTTTTAGGAGTTTGCTCTAATGATATTTGTCTAAGTGTTTTTTTATGAGTTCACAAAGGGTCACAACAGAACTGTTCAAAAAGGTGACTGAATTTTGACAAAAACTCTTTTACATGATATTTAAAAACACAAGTGACATCTGAATTAATACAAAAATAATTAGTTGTTGGTTTTCATTACTAAATTAAAAAATTTTAATGAGTTCTTTTGGCTCTTTACCATACACTGTTTTACCTTCATTCATCTAAATTCCTGTGGAAAATACTGTAAAACTAACCGATTTTAAAATTTGCAAGTATAATATTATTGAGTAAAACTTATTTATTCAATAAAATCTTAAAACATACGATGAAATTTGAAACACTGTGTAAAGATGTGAGCAGGTAACTGACTAATGTCAAACAGACCAATTACTAACAACAGCAAAACTAAATGATGCAACAAGCATAAATGAGCATGTTGCAACATGAATTTTCCTGATGACTGGAAATGACTTCAAGCACTTGTTATTATAACTTGAACACTGCAGTAGAATGGTTCAAACAAGTCTATTTCAACTATAGTAATAAGTGTAAAAATATTATAGTGCCAAGAAGACAAGAAACCTTTTTGGAGCACTTATTTAATGAGTCAAAATTGTATCACTTTTAATAGGTTTTTTATGTTTCAGAGATTTTTATAATTTTCTTGTTAGTACAATACACAAGAAACATTTTTATTTTCCATAACATCTACAAAAATGCTGTGAGCTGTTCAAATTTGAGATTTTCATCACCAGCCCCAACTGAGTTATTTGAAGCCAAAATTTGAATTTAAAAAAAAATTAGTTTTCAAAAATTCATAAAAATTTAGTGATAAATATATCACTATTAATATTATTTACGTATAACTACTAACGTATATCTATCTACATATAAAAAAAATAATTCAAACTGTATATATTGTCCCTGCCTCTTCAAAAAAAATTACCAAAAGTAAAATTTCACAATTTTTCAAGTTCAACTGTCATAGAAAGAAGAGAGATAGGTAAATAAATTACTGAACCAATCTTTTACCTTGAGAAAATATGAATAAATTGCTTTTTGTTTTATCAGGATCAGTAGTTTTTTGTTATGATTTTTTCAGTAAACCCTTATAATCACACAAATAGCAGTGCACACCATAACAAAAATGGCAGCCACACGTAAACTGTTTAAATTAAAAAAAAAATACTGTTAAGGTCCTGAGACATTTGGAAAAGAGTGGATAAGTCCAATTTTTTTTCTAATTGTCGAGTTTTTATTTTGTGATTCATATCACAGTGAAGACATGGGTTTCCATTACTAAATGTATGATAACAGATTGAAAATGTTTTATTATAGTTTTTGCATATAAGATAAAAGCAAAGAAACAAACTTTTATAACAAACACACTTTATTTATTTTTGCATAACAAAAGCTAGTGCTCTTATTACAAAGGATTTTATAATATCAAAAATCAGCAAGAAATAGAGTAACAAAATTGGTTTTGGAAATTTAATAGGAAAATATGATAATTTGGCACTGTGAAAAAATGGTACAAAAAAGGTGGCTATAAAAAGTTTATCAAAGAACTATTATAATTTAATATACAAGACAACAGTCATGATTATCTAAATTTTTCTATTTTAGTTTTTATGTTTGATTGTCCAGTTTACTTTGCACAGAATCATCCTTAACCACTTCTTGCTTTTTCTTCCAAGCTTTGGCACTAGCAAGAAGTTTGAGATTTGGTTTAGCTGCTTCATCTTCGGGGAAAATATAATCAAAAAATTCTTCCCATCCTTCATCAGTCTGAAATTAAAAAACAAAAATACATTAAAAAGGATTCATTAAAATCAAATCCATTTTAGTCATTAAAATTACGATTAACTTGCTTCAACTTCCTTTAATTATATAAATTTCTTAGTGAGAAGTTATAAGTATAACTAAAGTATATAAGTACTTTTAGTGAGGATTTTGAACTAAATTATGCATGTCATAAACCAATGACATTATGAGTTGTACATAGTGAAAAACTATGGGAAATATTAATGTAAGTAATTTCACATTAACTTGTACCCACCACTGAAATTCAGCCATTATCCCATCCAAAAGTGTTTACAAAAATCTCACTTTAAAACCTAATTTGAAAAGTGCTAACACTATCTGTAAGTCATCATTTGATTTTGTTACTTTCAATGTGTAATAAATTTAAGTTAGCAAAGTATTGACTTCAGTATTTTTTTTTTATTTTTACACAAATCATGTACCAGTAATAAAATTAAGAGAATTTATTATATGGTACAAATAAAAATTACATTTAAAAGTAATTAAATAGTTGAATTTTTAGGTGAATACAAAGCTTCAGGGGGACTGGATTGGAGTATCCTTAGATGATTGCATTAGCTTCTGGGAATTAAACAAAGCCAGTTAATGGTAGAGCCATGTTTAGTTGATTGGGGAGTACTGTAGGGATCTATGTGCCATTTCTATTGTAGAATGTTGAAGATGAATGGGATATGAATGAGATTAACATACTTTGAGGATGATCTCTGTTTTGATGGTAGTGGGTAGGACCGTGCAGAACATGATGGACAGTAGCAACAAAACCACTGAGCTAATGAGAGGCTCAGACTTTACAAAGGACTGGAACTGGCCCCAGAAGAGATTAACATGTGGGTCATGACCAGAAGCCAAAGACTGAGGCACATTGCCTCCAGAGTAGAAGATGTCTCTGTGCTTCTCAGTACTTTGATCAAGTACCTTGGGGTATCGCTGGACAGGAGGTGTTCCATTAGAAGACATATGATCAAAACTGTGGTTAAAACAGAGAAGATGGTGGTCCATAGTTTCTCTACATGTATGAATCAAGATCCTTGAAATAGAGGTGAACTTTATCCTGCTGCAAAGGGCAACTGCCAGTTAAGAGCCCTGAACATAGTGTAGCAGACTGACCCATGAACGGGTACAAAGAAGGCTGTCTGTGAGTCTGCATTTGTTATCATTAGTATGCCACTGATAGATTGGTGGCTTGATTCAGAGAAGACTGACAGAGAAGACGGGGGGAGGATAACACATCGCCTTATGGTGTTCTCCTAGACAGCTCGCAGTCCACATGGAGTGCATTTGACAAGGGATGATAGACCTACAGGTTAATTGAACTTGTCATGCCATGGGTTAGCAGGAGATTTGGAAAGGTAGACTAATGCTTTATTAAGTTACTGTTGGGTCATAACTGCTTCAGGTTGTATCTGTATATATTAGGGCAAACAGCAAAAATTGACTTGTACCCATATAGTGACATTCTTGATGATGTCAAGCACATGATTTTCATGTGCAATAGGTGGACAAATCAAGGGTGCAGTGTGTGGCAGTAACAAGCTCGATAGAGATGAAGAAAATAATCTGTATCAAGCTCACTAACATTGAGAAGTGAAATGCAATCTCTGAGATGGCGAGAAGCATCATTGCAGAGAAGGGACTGGGGAATAGGATGGGGGCCAGCCTGCAACAGTGGGAGTGTCCACCTGCATCAGTTAGATTAGATTACGTTAAAAACATAATTTATATAAATGTTTGTACATCAGTGATTGACGAAAACAATGATTAAATTTAAAAAACCAGAAAAATATTGTTGAAATCAATAATTAATATTTAAGATAATTAACATAGTCATATTGCAGCCAGTATTTTCTCAATGGAAAAATTTATTTACCTACTGTATTAATTAAGATATAAAAGTATTCGCTTACCCCATCTTGTCCAACAATTCTCTGTCTCCTCTTCACTCTACGTGGCATTTTATTTTCAACACGTTGTACTGTGGTTGAATCATCATATTTCATTTCAAGTTCTCGCCATGCTTCAAGTAACATAACACGTTCCTCCTTCTCCCCAGATGCTCTCAGGGCATTGTTGCCTCTCTCATATACTCTGCGAGCCAATACAATGTTATCAATGTCTTCTTCTGCACTGCCCACTGACATTTCGAACTGTGCATAACTCATCCATACCTAAAAATAAATAAATTATATTTACACAGTAAAATGTACAACTGAGAAAAAAAAAGGTAAATGTTATCAATACTAAATTAAATCTTTATCACAGATGAAGACAGTGTAAATGAAAGGGTCATACTACATACTGAACCTGACAAAATATGCTAATTTTATTCAGAAATCAATTGAAAACTGATGACAATCAATTAAAGTAGCACAATGATTCACTGATTAGGGATAGGAATAGCAGGTCTCACTTTATTCAAAAGGTACCTCAGCAAGTAAGTTTTGCTTTTTAAGAAATCTGAGACGGAAAACAGAATCCTTGTCCTTGGACAAAATATGCAAGACCATATTCAAGTTTATCTGCAAGGTATATTACCAAAAATATCAGTATCAGGCAGAAATAAATCAATACTAAAATCATGCTGTACTCTGTGTATTCAACTAAGCTGATATTTATTAATGTAATATGAGTGTGTTGTAAACATACTTTCTATTTATCTGTTTAGCCTCCAGAACTACCGTAAGGTATTACTTCAGAGGATGAATGAGGATGAAGTGTATGAATGTGAA